>OY744477.1:26484755-26610375 GCA_963556175.1 Tipula confusa | reverse complement strand
AAAAACAAAAACAAAAACAACAAAAACAAAAACAAAAACAAAAACAAAACAAAAACAAAAAACAAAAACAAAAACAAAAACAAAAACAAAAACAAAAACAAAAACAAAAACAAAAACAAAAACAAAAACAAAAACAAAAACAAAAACAAAAACAAAAACAAAAACAAAAACAAAAACAAAAACAAAAACAAAAACAAAAACAAAAACAAAAACAAAAACAAAAACAAAAACAAAAACAAAAACAAAAACAAAAACAAAAACAAAAACAAAAACAAAAACAAAAACAAAAACAAAAACAAAAACAAAAACAAAAACAAAAACAAAAACAAAAACAAAACAAAAACAAAAACAAAAACAAAAACAAAAACAAAAACAAAAACAAAAACAAAAACAAAAACAAAAACAAAAACAAAAACAAAAACAAAAACAAAAACAAAAACAAAAACAAAAACAAAAACAAAAAAAAAACAAAAACAAAAAAAAAAAAAAAAAAACAAAAAAAAAAAAAAAACAAAACAAAAACAAAAACAAAAACAAAAACAAAAAAAAAACAAAAACAAAAACAAAACAAAAACAAAAACAAAAACAAAAACAAAAACAAAAACAAAAACAAAAACAAAAACAAAAACAAAAACAAAAACAAAAACAAAAACAAAAACAAAAACAAAAACAAAAACAAAAACAAAAACAAAAACAAAAACAAAAACAAAACAAAAACAAAAACAAAAACAAAAACAAAAACAAAAACAAAAACAAAAACAAAAACAAAAACAAAAACAAAAACAAAAACAAAAACAAAACAAAAACAAAAACAAAACAAAAACAAAAACAAAAACAAAAACAAAAACAAAAACAAAAACAAAAACAAAAACAAAAACAAAAACAAAAACAAAAACAAAAACAAAAACAAAAACAAAAACAAAAACAAAACAAAAACAAAAACAAAAACAAAAACAAAAACAAAAACAAAAACAAAAACAAAAACAAAAACAAAAACAAAAACAAAAACAAAAACAAAAACAAAAACAAAAACAAAAACAAAAACAAAAACAAAAACAAAAACAAAAACAAAAACAAAAACAAAAACAAAAACAAAAACAAAAACAAAAACAAAAACAAAACAAAAACAAAAACAAAAACAAAAACAAAAACAAAAACAAAACAAAAACAAAAACAAAAACAAAAACAAAACAAAAACAAAAACAAAAACAAAAACAAAAACAAAAACAAAAACAAAAACAAAAACAAAAACAAAAACAAAAACAAAAACAAAAACAAAAACAAAAACAAAAACAAAAACAAAAACAAAAACAAAAACAAAAACAAAAACAAAAACAAAAACAAAAACAAAAACAAAAACAAAAACAAAAACAAAAACAAAAACAAAAACAAAAACAAAAACAAAAACAAAAACAAAAACAAAAACAAAAACAAAAACAAAAACAAAAACAAAAACAAAAACAAAAACAAAAACAAAAACAAAAACAAAAACAAAAACAAAAACAAAAACAAAAACAAACGCTATAACAAAAACAAACGCTATAACAAAAACAAACGCTATAACAAAAACAAACGCTATAACAAAAACAAACGCTATAACAAAAACAAACGCTTTAACTATAACTATAACTATAACTATAACTATAACTATAACTATAACTATAACTATAACTATAACTATAACTATAACTATAACTATAACTATAACTATAACTATAACTATAACTATAACTATAACTATAACTATAACTATAACTATAACTATAACTATAACTATAACTATAACTATAACTATAACTATAACTATAACTATAACTATAACTATAACTATAACTATAACTATAACTATAACTATAACTATAACTATAACTATAACTATAACTATAACTATAACTATAACTATAACTATATTTATAACTATAACTATAACTATAACTATAACTATAACTATAACTATAACTATAACTATAACTATAACTATAACTATAACTATAACTATAACTATAACTATAACTATAACTATAACTATAACTATAACTATAACTATAACTATAACTATAACTATAACTATAACTATAACTATAACTATAACTATAACTATAACTATAACTATAACTATAACTATAACTATAACTATAACTATAACTATAACTATAACTATAACTATAACTATAACTATAACTATAACTATAACTATAACTATAACTATAACTATAACTATAACTATAACTATAACTATAACTATAACTATAACTATAACTATAACTATAACTATAACTATAACTATAACTATAACTATAACTATAACTATAACTATAACTATAACTATAACTATAACTATAACTATAACTATAACTATAACTATAACTATAACTATAACTATAACTATAACTATAACTATAACTATAACTATAACTATAACTATAACTATAACTATAACTATAACTATAACTATAACTATAACTATAACTATAACTATAACTATAACTATAACTATAACTATAACTATAACTATAACTATAACTATAACTATAACTATAACTATAACTATAACTATAACTATAACTATAACTATAACTATAACTATAACTATAACTATAACTATAACTATAACTATAACTATAACTATAACTATAACTATAACTATAACTATAACTATAACTATAACTATAACTATAACTATAACTATAACTATAACTATAACTATAACTATAACTATAACTATAACTATAACTATAACTATAACTATAACTATAACTATAACTATAACTTTAACTATAACTATAACTATAACTATAACTATAACTATAACTTTAATTACTATAACTATTTCCCACTCAAATCTAGTGCTTCCTTCAAGTACAAGGAGATACTTTTATTTTGTGGCATATTCAAGTCGTTTAGAAACTGTCACATTTGAAGAGTGACTCATTCAGACGAATCCGTTGAAATAAAACCAATAATGTTGATCCAAATCATAAAATTTTATTATACAAATCACAAAATCGCTATCAAACATCTAATTAGGTTCGATCGCGGTCAATTACATCAACCAATTATACAAGATACAAAATGTTAATCAGAAAAATATAAAATTTGTTTTACTATAAGATCCCTAGCTCGATAGTTCAGAGACATACAGTGCTTAAAACTACAAAGTTTAAATTCAGTTACTTTGATAAAATACTTCGACATCAAATTGCTAAATTTTTGTTAATTTGCTGAGAAGATCAGTTAAAAATCATAAAAGGTTAGAGGTCTAATTTAAAATATTAATTTAGTTAGTCTACATATAACAAAAATATTCCATATACTAAAGAAAGTTCATCAAAATCTTTACATAATTTTAAATGCAGTACTGGATGGCGTTCTACACTTTTAGCCTATTTGATCCAACTATTACATATCCAAGTCTTCCGTCGATTCCCCTTCGAGCAACAAACGATTTTCACTTCGTTTCTTATTAAACATTTTCTTGCATCGACGATTTACCACACCTTCATCCTCGTCCATCATCCGTAATATAGTCGTTTGATCGGACGAATCCATTGGTGCTACCGATATATCTCGGACGGCTCGAAATTTACCACAATTATTTAAATGTTCATTCTCCAAGCGGAAATAATTCCACATAAATCGGCGAAATACTTCGAGTGGACTAAGCAAAGTTATCATTATGTCCGCCTCAATATAACCAGCTTCGATTAAACTCATCGACAGTGTCCAACCGAAGCGTAATATTAAATCTTCAACGATCGCAAAATAGTAGAACCACTGAAAATATACGAATCGATGAAATTATTTGCGATCATTATTGGTACTCTTATTGATATTACCGTTGATGAGTACACAATTTCTTCGCGTAAAAATTTATTATCACCCGGCTTCGAGTCGAACAAGCCCCAATCCATTTTGATGTCCCATGTGTAGGCATAACATGATGATGTGATTGAAGCGACGATCCAAAAATAAAACCATGGATTGTTGGAAGATTCTGCGTAATTGGCTAAAATTAAAAAAATATTGACCTCATTTAAAAAAAAGCTCTAAAAAAATTGTATGGCCTTTATTTAGTTTTTTATCAAAGCTTTTTCCATTACTAATATATTGTGTTTTATAAGGTCATCACAAGTAGAGCTTTTGGCCTATTACGGTGTTTATTTTTGTTATATCGAGTGAGAAGCTTAAAAATAGTCTGTGTTGATCTAAAACTACTATTATATTAAGGCAGGTAACCTTTTATTGAAACTCAGATAAAGGGCAACTTCAGATTTAAGAAAACTTTTTTTGAAACTGTAAAATTTAAACCACATGTCAAAATTGAGCTTTTGCTTTTCAAAAGCTTTCAAATTTTTTTCAAACATAACAGTTTAGAATTTTTTGAGCTCTTATTACCATAATGCTTATTTTAAATTAAACATAATTGTAAATGAACTTTTACCAAGAATTAATAATTAATTTGAAACTGTTTTTACTGGAAAGCTCCTCAAAAATAAAAATCGGTCTTTTTTGAGTTTAAAAATATTATACTATTTATAAAAACATGTCGTAATCAGTAAACTTAAACCCTTGTAAATTTTATTTTTGATTCAGCATTAAAATATATACATCAATTGAAAGCTTTAACTTGGAAGCTTTTGCCGTCTGCAATTGTCAATTAATATCACATAAAATTAGGTTTTGACCATTTAGAAGCCGTTAAGCCAAAAAACTGTGTAATAGCAGTTACTTTAGTAATTTTTCCAAGCTTTCAAGCTTTTAATAAAGCTTTTATAAAAAACAGTTTGGAATATACTTAATCCAACTAATAAGGAAACTAAAACCTAAAGATATCTTTTATTACACGAGAAAACCCGGACATCTGACGTGATAAAAGCTCAATGACGTGATAAAAGCAGATACTCGTTTTAAATACACTGTTAAGATATTTCAAATTTCCATTCTAAAAATTTACCTGACTTAGATTTAATTTTAACAATTAAACCTTTTTGCTATAAATCGATAGTTAATTCGTAACTTTTGTTAGAAGCTTTTTTGAACAAATGCCTATTAAACTTAATTTGAGCTTTTAAAGAACTTTTAAAAACTGAACGATCATTATATTTTCCCATAAACTGGATGAGTTTAAAAAAAATTGGATTTAAAAAAAGCTTTAAGCTTGACTGTTGTCCAGAACTTGAATTTGGAAACCAAATTACCTGAATGTTATCTTCAAATTAATATTTATGCGTAATTAAAGTTGTCACAAAGCTTAGTTGTATTTAGTGTTAACTAAACTTACTGAACTTATTTCTAAACTAACTAAGCTCAACGCATATTTTACTTATTTTTAGCTCAAACATAATTTTAAAAGTAATTGACCTTAGCTTTTCTAAGGAAACTACTAAAACGTAAAAGCTTGAAGGAAGAAAATTTACTTTTAAATATAAATCTGTATTAAAAGTTTGTTTTGATTTGAAGCTACTCGAAGCCTTAAATTGCAAAGCTTCAAATAAAATTGTTGAGATTGAATTAAGTTTTCTACTTTATTGAGCTTCACAACTTATAGCTATGTTTAAAATTTGGCCAACTTCAGCTTTTCTAATAAACTTAATTGACAAACATTTCAAATATTTGGAAGCTTTTATCAGCAACTTTTAAAAAATAAAATTTTGCTTTTTTACAAACTTTAGTACATATTCATACAAGCTTAAAGCTCGTCAAAAACTTGTTTTAAACAATGAAAGCTTTAGGACAAAACATTGTAAAACGCCTTCTTAATTTGTGATATATTTAAACATTATTGAACCAAGTATTTTTTGGCCAAAACTTTCATAAGATTAAGCTCCCACGAATTTCATTCTTAAAATAATATCTTATAGCAACTGGTAGTTAATTTCATACATTTATTAGGAGCTTTCATATTAATTTAACTTAAATCTTCGCACTATTTAAGCTTTTAATGAACTTTATATAAATCGATGAAGTCTAATGTTTGTTTTGAAACAAGTTTCACTTTAAATAGTTTAAGCTTTTCGGTAGTTTTGAAACTATACTTATCACTTAATATTTCAGATATTTTAAATAAGCTTTAAGCTTATTTGTTTTCCAGAACTTGAGTTTAGAAATATTAACAACGTTTAGTAAAAAAATAAGCTTAATAGTTTTGTTACCAAAAGCTTTTAAACTAAAACCTAAAAGCCTTAACTAACAAAATGTATTTCTATACATAAATCTTGGATAAAAGCTTGCTTTTATTCAAATCTATTTGAAAACATAGTTTTCAATTACAAAGCTTTCAATTAAAATTTTGTGCTTAAATTTGATTTTCTAATTTCACCGAGCTTTATAATACTTAGAGTTATGATTAAAATTTGACCAACTTGCGCTTTTTTAATAAGCGCATGCCCAACTAAAACAATATTTTTTAAGCTTTCATCAGAAACTTTAAAAAAATAAAGCTTTATTATTCATAAGCATTTTTAAGTTTATTCTGAATTTATTTAAATTTTAAAAGGGTTTTAATGATGCTCTCTACTTGTTTCTTATTTTAATACAGATTCAACAAGCTTAAAGCTCATTATTGAAAAGTGCTTTTTATTGAACAGTGAAAGCTTTTTGCAGTAGAAAAATATTGGAAAGCCTTTTCATTTTATATTAAAACACTTCAAAAGTTACAAATCTCTAGAAAATAATTTACATTTTTAAGCTTTGAAAAGTTTAAAAAGTTTCATTCTGATATTTATTTAACTAACGTTTTGGTTAATTTTTGATAAAGTTTCTGCTTTTTAATCATTATCACACCGTATAATATTTTATACCTATAAGCTTTTAATACATGCTGATTAAAAGATTTTTTTAAATTTTAAACTACTCAAAAATTACGATTAAAATTGCAAAGCTTTAAATTTAAATATTAAGTTTAAATTTTGGTATTTTATTAACACCGAAATTTACAATACCTATAAGTAAATTTAAAATGAGCTTTTTTCTTTCTAAACGAGCTTTTTATAAAAGAGCTTTTCTCTAAACGAGCTTTTTAACTCTGAATTTAGTTAGCTTTTGAAATTACTGTAATATTCCCCTTTTTTTACTTATTTTGATGCAAATTCTTACAAGGTTAAAGCTCCTTAAAGTTTCGTTAAATAATGAGAGCTTTTTTGACTTTAGAACAAAAACAACATTATAATGCTTTTTTTCGATTAGCAAAACTCTAAAAATTGAACTACATTTTTATGCTTTTGAAAAATTAAAAAGCTTTCTTCTAATATTTAGTATGCTTACGTATTGATCAAATATAATTGAAGCTTTTCCTATTTGATAAATTGTTTTGCCTAACGCTTTCGTATCATTAAGCTATCACAAATCACATTGTTACCAAGATGAGCTTTTCGTGAATCTCATTTATCACTCACCTACCAGTGAATGTTAAAAAAAATGATACTTACTGGTTGTAGCCGCTACCAGCGTCGAAAATATAACGACAAAAAACGAGGTCGCGTACTTCGCTGCATTAGCTAAATGTGGAAATTTTTCTTTTGTATCCCGAAATCGACGCAAACATTGTGCGAACCGAAACCACGCTGGCAACATTGCTACAACGGGTCGAATATAACTGAACTCTGTGGCACACACATTTGGGTCTAAAAGTAAAAAATAAAATCATTTCGTGGCTAATACAAGAACCTGTGTGAAATGCGTACGTGTTGTTGTTGTCAATCCTTTATTTTTGACATAAAAACAGAAAAAATATTCCAAATCCAAAAAAACTGGTACAATACTGTTAAGTTGGTCAGCTACCCAAAAATCAGCAAAACCAACATAGAAAAATGGTGCCAGAACTACGCGTCCTAATACCCTAGAAGATAGACAATATGTTAAAGCGCCGAATACATACCTCAATAGAGTCTTACCTTATGGTCCAAAACCTTGCTTCGTGCCGAAAAGTTTTTGTCGGATTAAACAGAAACACAGCCATAAGTGTATAAAGCATCAACGGATTTATATAGGCCGGTATGCTCAGTGCTTCGCTATATAAAAAACAAAGGACACTGAGTGCCCATATCACACCAAATATTGCGGCCAATTCCATTATATGCTGCTCCGACATATGATTTCGTGGATCAAGCTCAAAAATTAGCACATGATTAACACCCGACGATCGCCATCCATACACATTGACACCCCACAAAAATAAAAACTCTATAATCAACAGTGGTCCACGATAAAGTCGAAATGCTGTACGCCAATCATCTTTTGGCGAATGAAATATTGCTGATAGTAGAACGACGAGTAATAAGACTATGAACGCTCCTGAAAATAGTCCAACTTTAAATGTGGTCCACGGACTTTGATGTTCACCCAACGGTGGTACTCGTAACCGTTTCATTGCCTTTTGACGATCGCCACCTTCTATATCTTGCGTTACCACCGTTTCCGTTTCACTAATCAATCGATCGATATCTTTATTCACGTAGAAATGGGCGGTATCAACATGTTCGGCTCGCCATCGCCCCCCAAAATCCACCGTTAACAATTTATCGTGTTTCTTGAGAATTTTACGAAATCCGGTAAAATTCAAATTCTGGTAGTTTTGCAATAGAATCAAACTCAAATAAAATTCGCTGAATGCCAGCTTCAATTCTTGAATTTTACGAGCGGGCACATTTTTTTTGCGTAGCAAATTTTTAGATCGGAAAAATTTTCCCTCCTTCTGCCGAAAACCATCTTCCATCGCCTCCGTCAACTCGGTTCGCAGATTACCATATTTTCGGGTCGCCTCCGCCAATTTTTCCGAATAGAATGTATTAATTTTTTTCAGCTCTTTGTCACAATAGTGGAAGAATTGTTCATCGAATTTGGCAAAATAACGGGTGAGCACATCACGATCAACTAGTTCGGCGGACGGTGATTGTTCAACGGCTGCATACAACATTGCTTTCATTTCCTAGAATGACAACAACAACAACCAAAAAAATAATTACCGGCTATATATAAAAGACATGTTCGTCAACCTCGTGACACACATTTTTCACACATATGTAAATTCAAAACATAAACAAACGAACACGTGCGACAAAAAATGTAAATATTGATAACCAATACACACACGCGACGGAAAATCAGCGACTTGCGCGCTAATAAATTTTCCACAAATGTCAAACTACACAAAAACAACAACAACAAAACACGGAAAACTGAAAAAAAAATTCCAAAATTTTTTACCTCATAATGGATATACTGTTTTCGCCACTCTGGCGTTATATGGGCGGATAAATGTTCAGCGAATTTCATGATGGTCCCGATACGTGCAAATAAATAATAAACAGCGCGCAAACACAATAAATAAAATAAATTCGAATGTAAAACTAAGCAGGAAAATGAAAAACTTTTGACTTTTCTCGTTAACAATCAACAAATGAAAAATATTGGGAAAATTTGACACTGTCACTACGTAGTCGGGTAATTTGTGTACTAGGCGAAATTTTAAGTAGATGGTTTAGATCTTTAATAAGCTACTTAGCTTTTAGTAAATAGATGTCACTTCCAATAAAGTACAAAACCAAATATTTAATTTCGTGTGTCTCCGCTAAATTGTTTATACTATTTTTTAACTAGATGCCACTATGATTTAATAAAAATTATAAAACGCGGGAAATTAAAAGTTGATCAAACTTAAATAATCAAGATTATTTTTAAAAACACAATTGTTTGTGATGTAAGCTAATTTAATGTGTGGGGATTTTTAGTTTTAAGACGACATTAAAGATGCCAATTAATTTGGATGGTTTTATCGAAGATCGTGGCCTTGAAACTAAATACTTGTTTTTTTTTTGTGCGTGATCATGATGATTTGAGAAAATGTGTTAATCGTTATTTGGATCGATCCAAATATCTGCTTCCGGTTCCGAATGATTGATTTGTGGGTGTGTTTGTTACTTGGGAGGTTTTTGATCGATTGGACCGAAAGGAAAAACTGTTCCATTCCTGTAAATTGGACAATCAACATCAAAATCCTGATTTATGCTTGGGTAAATTTCGACAGAATTAATTTACGTGTTGCACGAGTACTAGGGTGCGAAAAGTTGTGCAGAATGTCAAATACTCCTTGAAGTAATGGCTCCGCTATGTAGGGGTGGTTTTTCTCTGATGACGTTTTAGTAAATTCTGCCGATCTGAGTTTTGTTTTGACTTCGGATGTTTTGTGATCTGTTGCAAAGAAAACCATTAACAAAAAGTCATTTCAAAAAAGTCAGCTACTGGTAAATTGCATCTTGCTCGCCCTCGTGTCTGTATAAGTTTTAGACTTTTGGGGTTATGAATCCATCGAGGAAGGGAAATTCGACTTAAAAGTGCAAGGTATTGAGAATCGTCTTCCCTTGTCCTCTTATTTGCGGTGATAAAGCAAACCCCTGGTTGTCTTTTTCGACAGTTAAAACGAGTGCACGATTGTATGCTGCCACGGAATGATTGCAATGCGGATATACTGTTTCGTTGTGGTGGATTACGAAGAAAAACCATTATGAAAGCGGCCCTAGAATCAAGAAGTGCCACTGATGTATACATACAGAAACCATATGTCATCGGACATGATTTTCTTCAGTTTGAACTTGAAAGCAGTAGCCACAGCAGGTTCAAATAAGGAATAACAAGTAAACAACGTTTCCTTGTTATTCCTGGCTGAGGGGGCTGTTAACGTTTACAAAAGAACGAAGGAAGCACACATAATTGTATTTGAGACGACTGGGACTAGTTCTCATCGCAATTCTCAATTACAATATGGTTCAAGTAAGTCTAGACAAAATTCACCAAATAATCATAATTTTGGTGATCCTTTGGCAGCAAATAATTTTAACAAAAGTGTTTCAAAAAGTCAGAGGGTAAGTCATTCGCAGTTAGTGGCATGCAATGACTTATCCAAATCCAACCGTCTATAGATACAGGCGCAGATTTCTCGGTCTTATCAACTCGCTTCGTCTGAAACCTATAGGTTGATCCATCTTTCAGGTTGTTTGCAGCAAAAGATTCTATGGTAAATGCTTTCGATCAAGAGAACTCAATGATATTAAAAGATTTCCAACAGTCATTCACATCAACATCAACATCGGTAACATCGAATATTTTGAGGCACCTAAGACTGAGATGAACGAACCTCCAATTACATGCAAAACATGACGACTGGCACCGGACAATTTTCTTATTGCGATGACAAAATTCAAATTCATGTTGAAACTCGAGGTTGGCCGACCTATCATTAGTCCTTTTTCTAGCCTTGGTGTAGAGATTTCTGATAACTTAATAAAGTCATGATTTCTGATCGGTATACGACTGCAGATCTCCAGGGTTTTACTCAGCGTGTCGAGGGCCTTGTCCAGGCCTATTATTATATCGTTATATAGACTCGAGGGACATTCCGAAAACTACACACCTTTGGGACTTTTCAAACTTAGAATGACTTTTTGGTCTTATGAATGCAGAACAGTTGTTCCAACGTCTTGGGCATACAGTTTTATCAGGACTTCACTTCTGTTTTATATATTAGGACAAATTATTCATAGCTTCGAACAATTGGTCTAGAAATTATCTTTTTAGACCACTTGGTTGCTAAAAAAGGTGAACATTACCATTGCAAGAATGGGTTCAAGCCATTGATTTCGAACCACGACTGACTGTAAACAACATAAACGTTTTTTAGGCATGATAAACTCGATGTTTCATTCCTGGAAAAGCTACACCTAAAAGGCTCTGTAAAAAAATTAGCAATCCAATTTAATGGTCAACAGCAGCAATTGAAGCTTTCGATAACAAATTTACTAACGCTCCTTTACTGAATTAGCCATCATCATCAGATTCCGAAGTTGACGCTTCCGATACAGTAATTGGAGCAGAGGTTTGGCAGTTTCTTTCAGTTTCTTGGCATCCACTCGGCTCAATGATACGCAACAGGTAAAAAAGATACACTTTGACATCTTTTCGAGGATGGATACGTTTACTATGTACAACGATCATAAATCACAGGTGTATGCTTTTAATCAACATCCGAACAAAGCACCTTTTCGTCACTTCAGACACATAGATTTCATTGGTAAATTCACAACTGGTATCCAGCACATCTCTGGCATAGATAATGTTGCCGCTTATGCTTTCTGAATTTGAGTAATTCACGATTTCATTCATTCCGAAAAATTTAGGCCATTCAGTCCGCAAAATTTCCTAAAACAAGTTTTTACTGTGTTTCATAACTTTTTTCACCCAGGCGTCAAAGTTTTCATTAAACTACTGACACAAAAGGTCATTTGGTCATTAAGTGATAAAGACGTCCAGAAAATTGCTCAAAACTATTTAGAATGCAGAAGCCTTTCAAAATATTTGTTTTGATATTACATATCTAAGTGTTTTTGCGGAAATATTTTCAAGATTCTGATTCATTTTTGGTGACATCAAAAAATCCCCTTGGAAAGTCCATTAGATTATGATAACGATTTTTCCGCATAATTTTGTGGTGTAATAGTTTTCTGTGTCAAAACAATGCATCATAATAATTATTGCAAGTCTCAACGATTATTTAAAATTATTCGTTCGAAAAGATATCACTGTTGCTATTTAATCGTGAAAGGTCTTCACCGCATAATACTTTTAATAAATTTTACAGAATCATTTGAATGGCATTCAACAATAGATTTGTCAACAATTATAGATAATTGTATCGATAACGTTCTAAATTTAAAGTTGTCAACAACTTATTTGAAGTACACTGTCATCATTATCGATAAACGATTAATAAAAGTTCTCGAATTAAAAATAAATTTGCGCATCATAATATTTCTTTGAATAGGTTGAATATGATTACTATATTAATTTGAGCAACTCAACCTATTCTGTGGCTAATATTTTTTATTCCTCCAGTACTTTATATTAGTCATATCAGAGATATTTGTTAATTATTAACTTACTTACAAAGAACAAAACATCTTATATCTATTGTTTAATTGAGCTACTTTTTTGTATTAACATAATTTTTATCGCTTTTACTATTTTAACGTATGAGTCTGCCAATCTAAACTATTTTGAGTTAAGCTAGTTTTTTAACTGGCAATATTTGATAGTTTAACTGGCAATAATATATCAGCTAGCATCTAGCCTATTTTCGTTTTTATCAAAATTATTTCATACAACTATCAATTATTATTTGTAAAATATTGAGCAACACTGTATATTTTTATTTTCCATAACGTTATATAATGTTATTTAGATAATGGGTTTTTCTTAAACTGAGCTACTTTTTTTAAGATAACCTTTAATTTTTTGTACAACAACTAACTAAATTTTTTAACCTTAATTTTTACATGCTAGTCATTCAACACATTTAAGAAAACAATGAGTTTAAATTGAGCAACTTCAATCTAATCTAACAAATGTTGTCGACCTTATACTAAAAAAATCGTTTGTCAAATATTAATTATTTGAGCAAATTAAAGTAAATTTTAGTTTTGTAAATTTTTTCAATGATATTAACAATCTTTTTTCATAGGAATTGAGCAAATGCTTTTCCAAGTAACATAAATTAACTAAACTAATCAGGTTTATTTGGAGTATTAGTCCAAACTAAACCTAGCTTTAGTAAACATGTGTGACATACTTTTAAAAATTTAAATTGAGCAACTCTTTTATAGTAAGTGTTTTGCATACCAAATCTCTTTAAAAAAATCAAATCGTGCCAAAATAGTAGCTACTTAATATAACTGAAATTACGTAAGTTTTTGCTATTTAGCATAGAGTTTTTTAAGCTTTGAAACTTGGCATATAAATTATTTTTTTAAATTGAGCTACAATTTACAAAAATTCAAGAAAAGTTTTCGTAAAGTTTTATAAGTTTTATCGTATACTCAAACTGAGCTAATAACTGAGCAATTAACCAATATTTGATTGAGAAAACTTTTTTTTAACCTTACGTCTTATCTGTGATAACAGTAAATGTTTGTTTGAACTTTGGTCATTAAGTAAACGCATTACGCAAACTATAATGAGAAAGTTTAAGAACTGTGCTAAAACTTAAGCTGGCATTATAAACTTGGCTCAAAGCTCAAATTGGAATTTCTTAAAATTAGAGATGTATTCCTACTCTCCAGAAAAAAGGGTTTTATTAGTAAAATCCTAAATATACAGCATAACAATTCAAAAAAAGATAAATTGAGCAACATTTTAAAGTAAATGTTTTAAGGTTCATTTCACTTCAAAGGTATCCATATTAGGTGTGTAGAATAATCGGCACCTATAAAAAACAGAACCCACATATATATTTTCGGTAGATGACTTGAGAGTCCTTGTTTATCTACTTAAATTTTAATTAACAGTAAAAACAGACCCCAAATCTTTTAAGTAACTAAACAAGGACCAAACAAGCTTAAACACTTGCAAAATACCAAAAGATTTGTGATTAGTACTCAAACTAAGCCACTCATTCTAGTTAATTTTCTCGTTATTGCCAAACTTTAAAAATATTTCTCAAGCCAAATAGTGCAAGTTTTTGGAACTAAAATAGTGTAGTTTTTTGATTGAAATCTAGCAATTTAATTTTGAAAAGTGTTTTAGAAGCAAACATTTGAATTATCAAGTTAAACTGCAATTTTTTTAATGTAAAACGCTTTTGTTAAATCAAGTTAAAACTGAGCAATTCACTCATGGTTTCATTTCTTGCAACTCAAACTGAGCAACTCTCAAATAGTGGGCACATATGATGAACTTTTAATGCATATGTTATTTTTTTAATAAACATAAAATTGAGCAACTTATTTGAGGTAATTAAACAAATAAATAGCCTAATAAACGTAACTCACTTTGTATATTCTTAATCTATATTTTAAACTAGACTCAACTTCATTGCATCAATTAACAATTTTTTGCAAACTGATTCTAACCAAGGTGAAACTAAGCCACTCTGCATCTGTTGTTACTAACAACCCACTTTTTAAGAAAATTCCAGAAAAGTGATGTTTTGTCTAATATAAATTAAATTGAGCAACTGGTATGATAAACTAAATAATATTGTGCAACACATTGTCGTTTTAAATTCAGTTGAATTTAACCTTTGTTCGAAATTTTTCTGTTTTCACCTCCAGTCAGTTAAACGTGTACGCTATTCCAAAAATATTAAATTGAGCAACTAATTTATAGTATATATGTAATGTTCATCTACACAAAGATAACGAAATTAAGTCGAAATTTAGGTCACGTAGTTTGGACCAAATCTGGTAAAAATAAAAAATACCCCAAGGGTTTTTAAAAATGGTAGATCCCCTATATACTATGACCTATTTTTATTACCAACTACTTCCGGTTAATTATAAGCTTAAAATGCTGACTCAACATGTAACTGTTAAACGTTTCAACGGAATAAAATCATACATAGGCCGAATATTATACGGAATCTCCCAACCGGGTATTAACAAGTGTAACAACATAATTTGGGGAATAACCTTTTTCTTCGATTTTTCGTACTTCCGGCTATTTAACACCGGAGCCGACTTTTTCAAACCAACTGTACGTACAAAACATTTACATAACGCCATATGTTTATGAACGTTTCGAACACAATCTATGTACATACATTCCGCGAACTATTTATCTGTATAGACGTCATGTCAGTAGCATGTCTATACTTAGTTCCTTCACTGTATTTAAATTTTTTTTTTGTTTATTTTGATTCAATGTGAATGTTAATTACTACGCGATAGATCAAAGTGACGATGTTGCAACGTAAAAATACGAGTATCATGTTATAGTAACGTACGTCAATGTCATGTAATCGTGCAATTTTAATTAACCCAATGCAATGCGGGTTTTCAATGATCGCGAAAATATTAAATCGCCGTTTCGTTCAAGGTCATTTCGTGGTATTGTTGCCCTTATGTTATGTTGGGCGAGAATGGGTTAACATTTAATTTCGTCAGCGATGCGTGTAAAGTACGCAAGGTTGGAGAAATGTTTTTTTTTTTGCTGATGATGTACCAACTCTTCATCGTTATCGTATGATGATTCATAGTGGTCAGCGTCAATTTGAAAACTCCAAATTTTTCGGATTGTAAATACTAAATCGTTTAACCTTCGGCAAAAACTTTCCAATTTTTATCGCCTAAACCTATTAAAAAAAAAATAAAAAAATACGATGATTGGCACATTTTGTAGCGATTCAACGCCACCCGTACAAATACATCGCATGCAATCAAATCGTAATGTAAACAATAAATAATATTTTGCGGGGATCTACTCAGACGAGATCCACTTAACGGTTTATTTGATAGTTTTGGTGGTTTTGCATTACATAATAATACATCTAAACGATTTTGTGTGTTGAATGATTAGACACAATTCACAGATCGAGGGTAATAAACTATCGAAGTCCAAGGTGGCGTAATTTAGTGCTGTGTTTATTTATGAATGAGTTGCCAAAACAATTATTTGGTTAGACAAATGGACCGATTAGTTAAATAATTCTTCCTTTAATCGTTCGGTGATTTACGTTGTGTAAAGTGCATCCGGTAGAACTAAACCTGAAACAAATTTCTCAAGGTTTGTTATTTTCAAGAATTTTTTTCATATTTTGCATATCTGCAATGTTTTGAAATCATGCAATGTCGATAGAATTTTAACCACCAGCGAATGATCATTTTTCTTAAGCTCTTCTAGAATCATTTGCGTTGGCAAAGTGATGAGAATTTTACATGAGACAAATTATTAATTTATTTTAAGTTTTACAAAGTTGAAATATCCATTCCTAGGTTTTTCACGGACGCAAAATTTAAATGGCTGTAACTCTATTAATTATCGGTTTAGGGTAAATTATATTGTTCCTTATAGTCTTTAAATGAATTTAGATAAGAGGATTTTCGTAAAAAAATTAATCATATTTTTGGCAGTCTTTTGTTATTCAAAAAAATGTGGCACAATTTGAATGTTCTTCAAATTTTAAATGGCTGTAACTTTATTAATAATGGGTTCAGGATGAATTTTATTGTCTCATAATGTTGCTAAGACCATTCCAAACACGAGGAGTTTCGTGAAAATAAATTGTGAGTTTTTCGGAAAAATCAAAATTTTGACAGTTGATAGCCTTCAAAAATATCGGAAAAAATTTAAATTTCCGTTTGACTTAAAATGGTTGTAGCTTAATTAATAAGAAGTTCATGATGGATTTTATTATCCCTTAGAGTGTAATAGAGCATTCTTGATACGCGGAGTTTTGCAAAAAAATTATATTGAAGTTCCTTCCATTTACAATGATTGAAACTTCAAATATTTGGTTCAGGATGGAACGTATCGTCCCAAAATATGGTTTAGATCATTTAGGAGCCGAAATTTCTAATTTTTATTTTGGAGGTGGTAATGCGGACAAATTGCATGGAAGTTCAAAATGCATATCTTTTAATGAATACGTCCAGTGACATTTTTCTTAAATCTTTGCTAAAATATCGATTAAGTTACACTTTGAACTGAACCAGGTAATACTTAAAATTTTGTTATGATTGTTTGTAGTATTAACACTAATCCAAATATAAAGATTGACATGACAAACGAAAAATTACCCGATTTTGAAATTTTTTTAATAATTATTAACATTTCTGAAGTTCAAATGAAGATAATCGATCATACTTAATGTTTATTGTGAATCACCGAATTACGAGATTAAATCAGATTTGTTTTCTATCTGGAAGTGGAACAACAGTCTGCTCCGAATTGTATACATACTAAAGAAATTGGAAATTGCTAAGGGTATCTTCGATAAGAAAGGGTTAGTGGTTACGATCATAATAAATATATTGAAAAGTTTAAACTTCAAAATGCACTCCCTATTGATGCAAAAAACAAAATATCTGGTTATAGGAAATTAAAAAGGTTCTTAAGAGAATAAAGCAAAATATTTTTACTGATCCCTTTTTTACCGAACACACTTTTTATCTGTAATGTACGGTACTGTGGAACTGCACCACTTATTGACATTGCACAATCAACATGCAAATATGCACCTAAATCAACCGACAAAACCATATTTAAATGAGCGAATCAAGATGCACACTTGTGTCATTTTAAAAAGTTAATATTGACTAACCAGAATAATTAAAGCGAATATAATAAACTCATAAACAGTTATATCTATATAATAAAACGTAAAAATTAAATAAATATTTGTTCCAAACTTACTGCGTAACGAAGACACTCAAATTATCACAGTCCGTGGCTATGATAATTTTTGACAAATACCAAAACTTTCTATAATAAAATCCAAACTCATCGCGTAGCACACTTGGATATGCAATAAAACATATAAAATTCTCTTTTAGGTTTTGTATAGTGACATTCAAAAACCATATAAAAAAAATTTAAACTTTTTCGTTGCCATGACAATTTCAATATACAATGCACACAATTAAATGTAGTTCTTATTCATAGATTTTATACCTCACAAAAAGTGAATTTAAGAAGATATAAGTAGGCGAAATATTTCAATCAATTATTTTATTTTTCGGACAGCGTAATAAAATATTGGGAATGTAGAGGAATATTTTTCAAGTAAATGTCAAAAATTTTATTCACAAATATTTATCATGGGTTTCGGACATAGTCTAAATAAAAAAGAAGTGTTATGGTTTTTATGTATCTCCAATTTAAAAAATTTCGTGCTTTACTAAAGTCTGAGCTCTGTTATGTTACTGTTAAGGTTTATTGGGTTAAAGTTAATGTAGATGATATTGTTTAATGTTGATTGTTACGTATAGTTTCAGATTAAACTCGGCTGTAAAAAGTAGTATGCGTAGCAAAGCCAAGGCAATTTACTGTGAATTTTAATTCTGGGAAATATTTTTCACCGTTTTACTCTGTATTTGCAGTGTTCAAAATCCAGATTATATCAAACTTATATGGGTGAAAACGTCGTCATTACTGTTAATGATGATGTTCAAGTAGATGTTCTACCACTAGCAAAAGAAAAGGATAAGCTGTTGTTTGCGGAAGAGTATAATCCTTTTAAAATTACTTAGCATTAATGAATGACGATTTCTTCGTAGATGACGTAGAATCTTGAAATTATCGAGACATACTAGTATTACTATAGGCCACATTTAATTAAATTTTATTTTGCAGATTTAGATTTTTTAAGGACTATTTTAAAAATGATTTTGGCAAAACCAAAAATCAAAATCGATCAAAATTCATCGATCACTATTCGTTTCCCCATTTGACAATCGACTAGAAAAAATCGTTGTCACCATCAATAAATATGCGACAATAGAATGTCATGGTTCGTGGGTAAGATATAGAACTCGAGATCTTAACATTACTACGCCGCATGCTGATTCACCACTGGTTTGTGTGTGTGGCATCGAACATAATTCGTAACACCACCCCTCCTTAATTCTATTCGTCTACCTTCATCTTACTTCTAGGGCTTTTGTTTACCTGATACACCGCACATCGGTTATCTTCTTAATACTCGTGTATGGTGTCTCCCAACTCTTTTGCAATTTAAGAAATTTTCTTTGATGTAAAATCACATCAAATTTTCTTTCAAAACTTTCTCCATTGTCCGTTTGACGATCGTATTTTGTCTTCATGTTTCACTGGCCTTTGTAAAAGTGCTCCTTACTATTTAGTGTGGACAATCATTATTTGTCACAAATCGGTCATCTTATGTGACAACGAAGTTCTTTACCGAATGTTATCAGTGCAGGTGAGAATCCAGTTGTATCGGCATATAATCGGCATGAAAGTGTTTCGACGATGTATTTCTGCATTCTTCTTCTTGTTCTGGTTTGAAGATCTTTTGCTGGCAATACAAATAAGACACTTCCTGCAACATCATTCTACGTCAATATGAAAATATAAACTATTGCCTATTGCCTGAAAAACCTCTGGTTTTGATGGTAGTCCCGTTTGCTCCATGATATTTCTACCGTCAACTGATTTCCAGAGTCGTATGCGCAATCATTCTTTAGCTTTAATAATTTTCACGGAGTCCAATTGGTTTTAACGATCACACTTTCCGCCGCGATTTCATGCCACTGTCATTTTTTACCTTGCTTCATTCATTGTTCTATTGGGGCTGTTCTTTCGTCAAACGCTCCTCAACCTCAACTTTAACTCGTGCAATTTCAATGGAGATATTTTTTGCTTCCTGTTTGCTTTACTGCTTATATTGGAAAACACAGGGTCTTCTGAATATCTCATCTTCGTTTTTGTTGAAGAGGGTGGCCAATTGCTTTTCGTCATCGTATCGTTATGTCGCCATCTGCTGCACTTCTCCACTTATAAGGCAACGGTTGCTCGGCTGCATCATCAGTTTCTGGATTGACGATTCCTTAGAAACCTGGACGTATTGCAGAGTTTTCTGGCATCGAAAAATTCTGGGCTGAGTATGAGATCTTCGGACCTTATTACTCCGCAGTGCTAGTCTGTTCATTTACTTCTCTATGAGTGGCTCTGTTTGTGCAATATCTACATGCTGAAATTTTAACCGTTTGATGGAATCCGCGGAAAAACTTGTTTTGGCTGCTTCGTATTCTAATGCTGATGGCAATATTTCATTCATTGATTTTCCTTTGGAATTCTCCCACATCATTAATGAAAGCATCCTGCGACAAATCCGTAAGAATTTTAGCATATGGGCTACCTTTGAATGCTTTCTTGACGTGTTTGTCATTTCTTGTGCTGCTGAATTTAGGATAATTCGATGGCATGGGACTGTCTCTATCTCAACTCTCTCTCTCTCTCTTAAGATTCCTTCACAGCTTATTACTTTATAACGTAAGAGGTTTGTAACCCATTTGCTATACTTTCTCTTGTAAATATTACATTGACTTTATTAGCATTCTGTTGAATCTGTCCCATGTCTCTGGTACAACTTGCGATGCGTATTTCAATTTCCTTAATTTTTCCAACTACTGTCAAAGGTCCTGTACATGACCCTTCACGTTGTCTTTAAACGCTTTCATGTCCGCTCATGTTTAAACGGTTTTGATAAATTGAATAACAAATTTCTTTTTCAAAAGTTTTTGGAGTTCGGACACGAGTTTATTCCAGTTAATTGGATTGGATCATATGCCTATCAAAACGTTGTCAATGAGTTGATATTACGCAGGTTACTTCATTTGAATTTATCATACTTCACGTGTTGCATACTTCACGTGAGGCATTTATGATTTTTTCAGGTGTATTGATCAAAACCCCGGATGTCGTTCATGAAGTAACAGAATCTAGTTTTACAGATTCTGTATACTGATCTTGCATGTGCTGAAAGGGAAGGCACCATTTGTTAGAGATGTATAATATTGTTTATGATTTTGGCGTCTTAGAGAAGTGATTGACTGGGATAGTTTTAGTAGATTGAAGTATATAAAAAAGGCTCCATGGCTTATTTAAGCTTATTTCTGCGCTGCCCAATAGCAAGATAGCACTGCTCTTTAATCGAATCATTTTTTGGAGGTCTTAAATTATATTATCAAAAGCTCTGTCTTTATTCGTTAATACTTTGGTGTGCCTTTGAGGTGTTCATAGATCCGTAGAACTCTATCTACACTCTTCTTCCATGAACTAAATTCTCCAGGTTGTCTTGAGAATTCCCGTATGCACTTAACTATGTCGGGTATTTTGTCGAGATCTGCCAGGTTATCCTGGTATTGAACATCTATTTTCTCATTTTGTGTCCTGTCTACTACTTTTATGTTTTTCATTCTGTTCGTTTACTGTATTTACTGTATTTACTGTATTTGTGTTTGTGTGGTAAAATTTTATTTAAGTCTAGAATAGGTATGTCCCTTTATCAACTATTGACTCCACGACTGGCTTTATTTGATATTTTATGTAATTGAGTTAGAATACCATCAAGTAAATGTATCAAGTATCGAGTAAGATCATATAAGTTCTTTTGCGGCACATCAAATCGTTTATTCAAGGCGCGACGTGGACAAAAATAATAGGGGGAAACTGGGTCAAACTGAAAATATGTCGATTAAAAGCCAAATAAAAAAATCTAGTATCATTTTTAATAAGTGTGTTAGATCTTAACTACAAAGCAAAAGCTGCTTAAGATAAAGAACAAACGTCAGATGAGACACCATCATGTTCACTAAAAACCTGGTGGAGTTGCTTAAAAGGAAAAAACTGAATCATAAACTTGCAAATGATTTAGAAACATTTTAAGAAAGATATGATTACACTTTTGACTTAAAAGTCAAAAAAATTTTTTTGAAAAGTCAAAAAATCTCTTATATTACGATGCAGCAAAGAAACAATTCTTCAGGAGTTCTGTAAGCCAGTTTGTTAGCATTCAGGCTTGATCTTATTCTGTGTACGGATCCTACATCGTGACCTTTATGAGGATCTATTTAGCAGGCACCGAGATCATATCCAATTCTGCAACTAAAGCTGGATCTAACAACGGAACTGGAGCTTAATCCGAGAATATTCTGTACTCTGAAACGGAAACATGACCAGCTCTAAGATTAGATCTGGAAACGTATCTAGTTGTAGATCAAAAAACGAAACTCTTACTAAATCCAGAAATGTTCCGGAATCTGATCCAGAACGTATGAATACGTCGATTGAGGAATACGGAAGATATAAACAACTTGAAAGAAACACTCTAATCCAATATGCTGAGCTTCGATACGTAATAAATGCTGGTTTTGGGATATTTTTGGATCTGTATCCAGTTCCCTTCCAGTTCAGATCCAGAAACGTTTCGAATATATTACCGTAAACGTAGCCAATCCTGGAAGTAAAATTGAAATGGAATCAGAACCAAGTCTGAAAATGGTCCTGATTCTGATACGAAAACGTGTCCAGCTCTAAAATTCGTAACTCAAACACTTCCGTTAATGTTCCGGAAGTGAATACGGTTTTGGACATTAATCTAAAATTTAAACCGAAACTCGCAAAAGATCCGTCAGTGCTCCAGATTTAGGTCCGGAAACGGAGCCGGAAACGGAACTCAAACCTGAACTCGAACAAGATTCGTCAATGTATTGGATTTAGCTCCAGATACGGATCTAGTTCCAGAACTAAGAGTGGTCCTTAAAATGGAACTGGGACCAAATACGAAAATGTTTTGGATTATGATTCGAAAGCGAAATCACCAAAATCTGGAACTCAAACAATAATACTATATTAATTTTTGTGTTTTTATTTTTATTTATGCGGTCCAACGTTTCATCCATTTAGTCATTTCCTTCGACAAGATATCATTCTCGTCATTCAAGAGATTTTGTTCAACGCGTTATTTATGTTCATCGACAGTAAGTTGCCACTCTTCATCCAACCAATTCTTTTAGGGCTTAGCTTTTGGCATACCTTTTTGCCTGACGGCACTGATCACTGATGTTTTCAATATACCTCTCAAAGAGCGTTCATATTATCAGATAATATAAAACCATATAAAGCGGTTAATTCAATTGATTTGTAATATTTAACCAATTTTTTTAAAATCAAATTTGTATTTATTTTAAAGTTTTGTATCAAATAAAGTGTATATAAATTAGATTTTCGTGCAATTAACGGTTAATTCAATTGATTTAACTAATATCTTGCCTTATCCTTCCAAGTATAGTAAAAAATGTAAAAACTGGGCCTTTTTTTACGAGAGATGCGGATGCCCTCCGACCACAGGGACCACAATCTATACATTACCAAAACTAAACACCATTCCACCAACATTTTGATGCAGCCTCTAACTTTGACCATAACGATAAACGATCACCAACGTAATTATATTTATGTGTGTTGTCGTTTCAACGAGTCAACAAAACTACAAAAGATAACATTGATAGGCAATGTGAGAGAATCATTCAATGACTAAAAATAATTTTGTTGAATTTATGTAATTAATTTTTTTTTTTTTTTTGGCAAAACATTGATCAGACTATTAGTGCATTTACGTACATTTTATATATGTATATTTTTTGTACGATCGACCATATATATCACCTTCGGACGTTAATTGAAATAAAATTATCGATTAACTACCGATCAGTGTATAATTTTAAAAATCACTGTAGACGTAGATAACTTGTTGTTGTTGTACTTAGTTAGGAGAATGCACTAATAAAACAACACTCGATCGTTTGCACGCGACGCCAAAAAAACACAACACAAAATTAATAAAAACGCTTGTTTGTGAGTTATTTGTAGTCGATACGTTCCAGTGTCAAGTTTAGTTAAAAATTTTAGAAATTTTTTTTAAATTTTTTTTATCAATAATTTGGATTTTGTTTATTGTGATAACCTAATAAAACAAATAAAAAAAAAACATGTTTAATCTATCAAAGTTTACAATGCTAGTGGTAGTGCTGCTATTTTATGTGAATAGTTCCTATGGTCGATCGGTTGCGATCGATAATGATGATGTGGTGGTGAAACTTAACGATGAACCAATTATTGGTATATTATCGCAGGAAATTTCCCGCCATTTAGATGGTCATTTTCCCGATCAGTATAACAGCTATATAGCGGCATCCTATGTAAAATTTGTTGAAGGTGGTGGGGCCCGTGTTGTTCCAATATGGTAAGTGTGAAATTTTTATTTTTATTTTTAGACTGATGATGATGGTCAAATATTAGTCGATGGCTAATTGTTTACTTTTCACGGCAAAAAAATGTGTTAATCTCCGGATCAGTATTATAATCCAAAAATTATATCATACGGTTCCAATTTTAAAATCCCCCAACTAAAGTGTTGTACTGTGGAAAGTTTTTTTTTTTTTTTTGTTAACCGTGGGTGTGAGCTTGACCGTTTTTTGCATTGGTATCGAATTTCAAATATTCAAATGGTTTAGATTACAGATACCAGTTTTACGATGATCTTGTTTAATCAATATATGACATTCGTTTAGTTGGTATATGTTCTCGTTTAATTTTTCAGTTTGATCTGGACATTAAATCCAAATTATAAATTATTAACGGAGGTGTTTAGCTTGGTTAATACATAAATTGATAATGATGCTAAAAAACGGGAAATATAATTTGAATATCAGTTTTTTTGTACCAAAACACACGCAAAAATTTTTTTTCTTTAAATTAATACAAATATGACCTTTTAGTTTATAGCAATGTTTGCACCTAATAACCGCAAAAGGGATTCCCCCTGATTTTGTATTTTTAATTTCCCAGCATACTGACCTGTTGATTGTTAGGGGTGGGAAACTGGATGTCTATACAAATTAATGAGTAAACATTTTAAATATATTTCTCATTCAAATCGTTTGTTAAGCAGCAGATTAAATTTAACGAAGATTCGTTAAATTTTTATAGTCATTAAATTAAGATAAGTGATTTTTTTTAAACGGTCAGTATATAGTACTGTTATAAACATAATATCGAGTTGGCTTAATTTTTTGGGGCTTATTGATGTTGACATCGGTATAGGAAGTATTTTAAAAAAAAAATTTCAAAGCTTGAAAATCTTCATAAAGTCTTATTGCAACTGAGATGAAAACCTAGAACTTTTTAACTTAGTTTGGTTTTTTAAAAATTACTGAAAAACAAATTTTTAAACTTATAGTAAAATTTAATTTGGATAATTGTATTTTTTTCTGCCTAGTTTTTCTATAAACAGCTTAAAGCTTTTAAGGGAGATCGTTTTAAAAAGTTTTACTAATAATTAGTCTTATAATAGATAAGTAAAAATTGTTTAAAGTGTAAAACAAAACATAAAAGCTTGATTCATCCAAAATAAAATAAAGTTTTTATATGTTTATAATATTTTAATTAAGTTCTAAAATTCCCATCTTGAGCTTTTATTCGTTGTGTACAACGTTTATAAAATTTGCCTATAAAATTTGCCTAAAAACTTTCAAGCAACTGTTCATCTAAAAAGTGATTTTTAAACAAAGATTACTGAAATATAATAATCTACATGCAACATTGTTGAATAAAGCTTTGATTAGTTGTTGTGCTTAGCTCCAAAGATTCCAAAAAAAGAGTTCAAAAAAGTAATAGCCTCAAATTTTTTTTTTTATTTAAATTTTATCAATGATAATGGTAATCACAATTACCACAAGAAAGATTAACGAAATTAAAAACAAACTTTTTCTTAATTAGACTTTCAAGTTTGTAAAACTTAAAAGCTTAAAAGTTCAAAATAATAAATATTGACTCACACAGTTTAAATTTAAAAAGTGTTTTAATACAGTACAAACTTACAACATGTTAATGACCAAAATGACTTTAAAAGCTTTAAGCTTTAGATATAAAATAATGTTTAATTAAGTGAGCTATAAGTTTTATTCTGCAGAAATTGAAATCTATATATAAATTATATTAAAAGTTTGGCCAGTCCTACTAACTGAATGAAGAAGCTTTACTTGTTTTTAAAGCTTTTCAGAGCTTTTGGTTTAGTTTTTCATTTTTCGATTAGTTGTATATCGAGCATCTCAAAAGAACTCTACTGTTTTAAATCCCTAACTGTATTTCATCGAGCTTTTATATTTGATAGATTTGATCAAATAACTGCTTAAATTACGTAAATAATTGTTTCCCAGCTTAATTTCTAATTAGATAATTTAATATTTAAAGCTTTTAATGATCATTTTTGTATATCCATGTTTCACAAAGCTTTCATGATAAATTAATGTAAGGTAACCCAAGTTTATCATTTGATTAAAAATATGGAAAATTATAAAGTAATTTAGTAAGCTTAAAAGCACTTTAACAAACTGGTTGGACGTTAAAAATATACCACCGTTGATAAAATTGCTTAATAACACATTTTTGCATGGAGCTTTTACTTATTTTAAACAATTTATGTTTTAATTAATACTTTTGAAAGGTTCAAATAAGGTGAAAGCTCATCATTACCATAGAAAGATAGTTATAACCATATTCGATTTATGTGAGAAACATATTTTTAACAACATTACCTTACATTATTTTACAATGGATTTCAAGAGCTTTTATTTGAATAATTTTTAAATACGTTATCTACAACTGATATTGAAAGCTTTTAGCTTTACATACGCACAATTGTTAAAGTAAGCGAGCTTTAAGTTATATTTAAAGATCGCTTGTTTTAATGAACGCTGAAAGCTTTATAAAAATTTACGAAGAAACTGAAAGCTTTATAAAATTATGTTAAAAGTTTGATTAGTTCTATTTACGGAAAAATAAACCTTCACATGTTGTTTAAAAATCTATACAGCTTTTAGTTAAATTTTTTTCTTTTACTTAATTGTATGCTTTGTAGTAAAAAAGCTCTCTGCTTCTTTTAAATCTTTTTTAATAAATTGTATTTCATCGAGCTTTTATATTTAATCAAATCATTGCTTAAATCTTGTAAAAAGTAGTTTCTCAGCATTATTTCTAAGAAGAGAAATTGATGTCTAAAGCTTTCAATGATCATTTCTCACAAAAATATGGAATAATAACATAAGTGCAACCATGGAGCTTTTTGTTATTTCCACCAGTTTACTGATTTTTTCTTTCGTAAGGTTAATGAGCTTTTATTTGGTGAACAGTCAAAGTTATATCATTTAAATAGTGCTTTCCCACTTTAGTTATGCGGAAAGCTCACCATGGAAAAATATTTTTATCGATACTTTTAAAGCATTTTATACTCGAAGCTTTCACAACTTAATTTTATTAATTACGTGCTTCATTTTGTGCTTTATTAGCTGATTTAAGTAAAATATAGATTTTAACTACAATAAAAATCCAAAAAAGCTCATTGCAAATGGCAAAATTGTCTTTAAAAGCTTTTCAACTTTTGAGACAAAATATGAACTTATTAACATGTTGAATAATTACTGAGCTTTTGTCAGGTAATAAACATTTGGTGATTTGATATTGTTTAAATAAAAAAAACTCTAAAATATGGTTGTGTAGAGCCTTTAATTACTGTCGAAAGTATAATGATTTTTAAAAGCTCTTTAAAAGTTTTGAATTTTTTAATGTTAACCTTCTAATTAATTTCATAAGTTTTAAAGTTCTTAGCATGTATCGTTCGTAAAAATTTTTTAAAATACCTTTAAAGTCTTGTTCCCATGGAGTGCAAACCTATTACCATTCGACTGAGCTCGGTAATTCAAAACTCACTCTAAAAGGTAATCTTTAGGTTTCCTATGAATGGTTAAGAGCTATTAAATGAGATCATTAAAAAGTAATTAAAAAATATACATGTTCAGGCCGTAATAATATAAATTTAAATTCTTTAAAGTGTAAAACCCGATGAAGCTATTCTATTTTTAGTTTTGACGTACTTTAATCGTTGAAATTTAATTCTACACTCGGATACTTTAAGATATATTTATAAATTAAGCTATCAATAAATTAATTTTAAAATTAGAGAAGTATATTATCTAAATATAACGTAAATAAATAGAGCTTTCATTATTTAGTAGGTTAGTCTAATACTCTCATGTTTCGGTCATTCGATCGAAACTACTAACTAATGAAATCTCTTTTTAACAACGTAGCTTTTAAATTTATGTTATACCTTTTTAAATAATTTTATTTAAAAGCTCAATTTCCAAATTCCTTAAATTATAAGCTTTTAAAAGCTTTTATAAGCTTTTTTATTTTATATGTATTTGCACTCATTTATTAAATTTATATATTATTAAAATATCGATGTAAAAATATCCAAAATAAAAGCAATCCATCGGACAACTTTTAATTAAACTTTTAAATATATTAAACTTAAAAGCTTTCAATTTTAATATAGTTTCATAAATATGGAATGCCAGGAATAATTTTGTAAAACATTACCAATTTACAATATGCATAAAATCAAAATAATAATGTAAGCTTTAAGCTTGGAAAAAGCTGTTGAAATAAATGAGCTTAAAGCTTTATTTTGAAGAAATTATGATGACTTTTTAAATCAATCTGCTGCGACTGAATTAAGATTTGTTTTTTGTTTAACAGCTTTTCAGAGCTTTTGAATTAGTTTTAAATTCACTTTAAATTATGTTTACTGACTATTTTGAAAACATTGACGTTCATCGAGCTTTTTTGTTTTGTAAATTTCACAATTAATTGTTGTAATGTTATAAAAAGTCGATTCTAATTTTTTTTACCAAGCTTTTGTTACTTGGAGCTTTTATATATTTTTAACTTTAAGTTATATTAGCATAATATTGATGAAAGCTCGCCATCGTCCTGGAATCAAAAATGAGAAACCATTCAAACTTAATTTTACTATTTGTGCTTTAACAGTTGATGAAGTTTGGCATATATTTGTAGCCTAAACTTTGCAATAGGGGTCAAAGCTATAGTCATCGTCACTACCATTTGTAAAGCAATAAAAATAAAATAAAGCTTTTCTATTTTTATAGTAATGTACAGTTTATTCCAATTTTTTTCTGTTTATTCACATTTAGCTTTTATTTATTAGATAAATGTGGCCTACTTTCATCGAGGTAATTTTATCAAATTGTTTAAAAGCTTTTAAAGCTGTATCCACTCGTTTATTTAAATACGAGCTGTTAGAATTTATTATTAAATAATTAGATATTGTTAAAAAAGCTTTCATAGTTGGAAGTTGTGCTCTAATTAAGATTTTTTAGAATAGTCTTCAAAATTTAGTGCTTAAAGCTTAATTAATTCAAAACTTTATTTTACAAATGTAGTGTATAGTTTTATTAAGCTTTTTTGAAATGTTGAACTTAAAAACAAAAAAAAAATCTTTTGATTAATAACTATAACAGTTATGGAATATTTACGGATTAATAAAATATTTTTAAAATGAGAAAACAGTTTTGAAAGCTTAATTGATTTTAAAAGCTCTCTCAACATTTTGTTATAAAAGCTTTTACATGTCTTAATTTGTTTTGAATTTATTTATACTCGTTTATAAAGGTAACCACAATATCGATGTAGGCATACTCTACAAATATGTATATTTGAAAGCTTTAAAGTTCAATGAGTTTTCTACCAAAACTGAAAACGAAACTGATAGTGTAAACTTTCCACTTTAAATACAAAAAACCGTCAAATCGTTAATAAATAAGCTTAAAGCTTTATTCTGGATAAATATAGAAGATATATATGAAAAAGTTTTAGTCATATCAACTTACTAAACAATAAAGCTTTTTAAGCTTTTGGTCTAGTTGGTAATCTTCTTTGAATTATATTTACTACTAAACTGGTTTTCATCGAGGTTTTACATTAGGAAAATGTGGACAGTAAACTATTGAGCTTTAATACGATTAAAAAAGCTTTAAGTAATAAAAAAAATTACCACCTTTATGGCTTTATACCATATTTTTATGAAGCTTTGACTTATTTTGCATAGTTTTTTGGTTTTATTTCTTTGAAAAATGCGATCAAAAGCTTCCTATAAATTCTCTGTTTTAAACTTAAACTGAAAGTTATATTAGTAGAGTTTATCACTAAAGTGACGAAAGCCCGGGTCAACATATTTCTGTAAACAAAGTTTAAATATATTTTTCAAAATTTTTGCTTTAATTAGTTTTTAACTATTAATATCTTTAAAGTTCGAACTTTATCTATTTGCACTTAAAATAAAATAACTGTTGATTTAGGTAAAAAAGACGGCGTTAAAAACAGCTTAACTGCATTTTAAAGTTATAAAAGCTCACTTCAAGTAATAAATTGTGTTAATGTTTTAAAACAAATAACCCACTTGTTTAACAGGATACATTCTTTGAAATATTTTAAAATTAATTTGAAATATGGTGATGTTTAGGAAGTAAATCTTTTATTTTTTATTAAACAAAAATTGCTTAATACATTATTTTTGTAAGAGCTTTTACTAATTTCATAAAGCTTATTGATTTTTCAAAACTTAGCAAAAGCTTTGAACAAAAATCCTTACAGCACAGCTTTTTTATGCTAACGAACTGATATAAAGGATTTTCACCAATATTAGTGGTCTTAGAATTGGACCGTTTTGCGGTCTAGTATTTTCCGGAATTAAAACATTCGAAAAAATAAACAGTTTGACTTATTTAGACAATCAAAAGCTGCTTAGCTCGGTATTATCTCTATAGTACCATTGAAACAATAAGGAAGAAATGATTTAACTTTAGCATAGACTTTTAGCGTTATTAAAAAATTTTAAAAACTGATTTTAAATGACGAAATTTTTTAGAGATTTAGCTTTTGATACAAAAGTTTTATTAATTTAAAAATGTATAAACACTGTATTCTACGGTTTTGTCAAATTTAGCAAGTACCAATCAATAGTTAAATAATAGAGCTTTTGAACATACTTTCTTAATTGTTTGCTATATATATTAATATTTTCTTCTCTACAAGTAAAGGAAGACCAAAAACAAAAGGGACTATACATTTTTTTCATATTTTTTTCGATGCCACTTGTTTCTACACTAGAAGTAAATCTTTACGAGGTTTTTAGGTTTTTATCTTTAAGATAAAAATCTTTTATCTTAAAACCTTTTAGGTTTTTATTGAACTTTAGAAAATAACTTCTTCCTCAATTAAACCATTTTTAGTGAAAATGTGGAAAGCTATTTTGGTTTATTCAATTCGTTTCAATCCGAATACTTTTAATTCACATTTTTGTTAGAAATAGAATAATGAGCAATTGCCAATCACATAAAAATTAAAAAATAATAAAATTTAGGGAAACAACAGCGGTCATGAAGCGGAGCTAATTTATATCTCGGACAATACTAACAAAACAAAAATGTAAATCACACAGACCGTGCACATGACACAGTTTCACTAGCAAATGGATTACACGTTATTTACCTAAATATTTTTATCTTTTGCACTCCACAGATTACGAGCATACTCGTAGACTGACATATAACTGTATAAAAACAATCCACCTTAATGGCAACAATCCCAAGTAATTCGAGTGTGTATATATACTACCGGTTACCAATCTGTTTTGTAAATATTTAAATTTTGTACACCTCGTGCTTCGATTATGGGACTCCCCCCACCAAACTAATTATATTCAGTTTCTAACTAAGCAATTACTTTACGTTTCCGGTTCTAACACTAAACAAAATTAATTTGTAATGTTTTTCGTTCGATTACATCTCTCATGTTATAATGTAAAAAAAAAAAAAATTGACGTCTTTAAACTTAAAATACAAAAACAATCGTCTATCTTATCAATAGAAGAATTATCGCGCAATTGGTTGTGATACAACAAAAACAACGTTATCAAATTTCTAATTATTTCAAACGTTCGACCATAATGTACATTCCATTATCAAGAGAATATATTCGTGTTATCAATGTTCTGAAAATTTTGGTACTTGAAATATATTAATGCATTCACTGTGTACATTGACGTATTGCTTTATTTGCAATAAAAAATGTGCAGCTAAAAAATCTGGTAGTTACCTACCAGCAAAATGATGAATTACGTACACCGTAACTAAATTTACTTTTGACATTTTGTTACGAGTATGTTGGCAGGATCTCTAGAATTAGGTAAAAATAGATAACCGGATTGATATTCATTTATAATTTAGAACAGGTTAATCTGTACTCTACTGGTTTTGGTTGGTAGGGAATAAAAGGCGTATGTGATAATAGGTCATCTTCATTTATTTTACTGCATCTTTGAGTATTATGGCCAAATCTTCATTTACTTCATTTACTTCATTTACTTCATTTACTTCATTTACTTCATTCAAGGGAATAAGTAGACGCAGTAGCAGTTCTTGGTCCAACTCGTAGGATCTATTATAGGTTTTATATTAAATTTAGTCCATGCATATCATTAGATACCGATCAAAACATCAGATATTCCAAAAACGGAAATTGCAACACCCTTCGGGTTGGACGAATTATATCGAATGACGTTTGGTTTACGAAACGCAACTAAGTGTGGCGTGCTCACTCCTATTTTGGTTTAAATTTTGTTTTGTTTAGATTAAAGTTGCTGTCATGTGTCTCGAATGCCCAGATTGGACAAATATTCTGCCAACCGTATTATTAGGATTAAGAACCATAGTAAGCGAAGAGCAAAAATTCTGCCCTTAAAATACCAGTCGAAGTTCGTAAATAAAATTAAATCACATTTTGGGAAGATCCGACCTCCCACGGCATCGTATATAGTATTTCTTCGGACAGACCATATCCTAACTAACAAGGCACAACAAGAATGGGAAGGTGACTTTTAATCTTGATACGGTTATGCACAACGAGGTAAGGGCGTCCAATAATTAAGCCAAATCGTTTCAAAATTTTTTTTTTCGTAAAAACCAGGATTTTACTGGTGAGGAGTATTGTGATGTTTATCGATAGTTCTAAACGTCGCTTAATCTTTTTTAGCCACTAAATAGCCTTAAAATTGACACCGCATGTGTCCTAAAGCTATAGGTTGCTTTACAGTTGGGATGACCTCGGCAAAATTGATGTTGGATTTCTTTTTGTTCGCCAGGCCTTTAGCGTGGAGATTTTATGTGACTACCGAGGATGATTTCTTTAAAACCGGTGAGTCACTCGTGCGGGTTTCATTTTGCAGATCTTCAATTGTTACTGGCCACTAGTTTTTTATTTGAAATGGCCACCTCTTCAATTCGTTTCTGCATACCTAAAATTCTTCTCAACGAGTGCATATTGCTGCAACTGTCTAGCCTTGTACACCGGAATGCCTTTCATCGATCCAAAAGTTTCCAACATAAATATTTATCGATGAAACGTATATGTAGACCAAAAAGTCTAACTCGTTTTGGCCAAACAAACGCATATGCATGCCTAAAACTGGACCCTTGGATACACTTAATGTAAAAAAATTGTCTCGATGATCTTTCTTGTCACTTCCCCCAACAAAAAAATGGAGAAGAAGGAAAACTGCTTTCAGTTACACTCATCATCGTATCGATTAATGGTTAAAAAATTCACAGAGCTGGCTTCACCGTCGGTTGTAGGCCCTTTACCCGAAACAGGCCACAATCAGTGTTGATCGTTATGAATCCCCCTGATTCATCATCCACTTTAACTTGCAAAAAGGCGTCGGAGAGGACAATTTTGCTGATCACCTGGAACTGACTCAGCTTTGCAAAAGTTTCTTGCGGCATTGGTAATGAATGCTTGCTTCCAAACGTCCGTCTTTCCATTTTACACCAATGGAGTGGCGAAATTAAAGTAATGGATAGGGCTTATTTTTCCAAATAATTGCAATCTCTTCTATTTCGCTTCCACTACTGCAAAAGGCACCGGCGATCTATTATGAAAAATTGGCAACGAATCATTGAAAAACGATAGAGATTTATGCTTGATTTTCTAACTTATTCATTCGTTTATCTTTTCCTAAACCTTATTGCAGACCACAACAAGGGTTGTGCAAGGCAAAACGTGCGTTGATCTTTTGTCTACACCAGAAGCATCGTGCCAATGCCGCTCATTGACTTAAGCATGTCGCAACATCTAGTGTCTGCTAATCTTGAGATTTGTTGAGCCTCTGTACAAATGTCAAGACAAATGTCAAATGCCATATGCCATATCGAACTTTTAACCTATCAAATTCATTCGTGCCGCATTCTAAGCATAATCTTTGCCAGCCTCTTTGTCCATTTTTAAGCACTCGTATGGAGCAAAAATTGCGATGCTTTCCGGCAAATATGAGCCTAAGCTTCTTCACTTTATGATCGAAAGAAATGGTGTCCGATGTAAGTGGCAAAATCGTTTTGGCGAACATTTTGACTAAATTTTGCATTACAAATTAACAAATTTCTAACCGCGAAACGTTGAAGTGGTTAACGCTTATATCCAAAGGCCTTTAAAAAGTTGAAAAATTCATTTTGACCTTTAATTTTACGCTTTTGTTTTACTAACTTATACCTAACTTATATAATTCAAGCCAAACTAATTTCTGCAAAAAAACCAATCAAGCCATGGTAACGTTTTATAAGTAGGATTACAATGTTTTATGATTGAACCACGCGGTTTATATAATCCAAGTAAAAATGTTATACCACATTGTATCATATCGTCACTGGAAAATGTATGTATTACAAGGCAAGCAATTTTCTATTTTCATTCATAAAAAATTTTCGTATCGAAACGATATACTCACGTGCTTCAACCGTTTGATTGTAGAAAAAAAAACACATTTTACCATGAATTTTGTTGTTGTTGTTGGAGCCTAGGAATTAATTTACTACTAAAATTATCCCTATAGAGAGTAAAAACTGATTTTCTTTTGTTTTTGTTTTTTTTTCGTAGGATTGGAAAGGAACGTGATTATTATGAGAACATCATGAAAACTTTAAATGGGTAATGCAAAAAATAAAATTAGAAAAATTTAAAAATAAAAAATTAATTTAAAATTACAATTTAACAGTGTACTGTTCCCGGGTGGTGCCACATGGTTTTATGATCCACATGGATATGCAGATGCGGGTGAACATATTTATCGTGTTGCCGAAAAAATGAACGATCAAGGATATTATATGCCGATTTGGGGTACTTGTCTCGGTTTCGAATTAATTACATGGATCGATGCCAATCGTACAGAACATCGAGCCGATTGTTCGTCGGACAAACAACCGTTACCACTCGATTTTACACCCGATTTCCGCGACAGCCGTCTATTTAAGAATGCACCGAACGATATTATTGAAATTATGGCAACAGAAGATGTAACCGCAAATTTCCATCAATTTTGTACGACCGAAAAAAATTTAACCGATTACGGGTTGAACGCAAATTGGCGTGTCATGTCGACGAACGAAGATTGGAATGGTTTTCGATTTATTTCAACGATTGAACATCGTCGCTATCCATTTTACGGTGTACAATTCCACCCTGAAAAAAATATTTACGAATGGGTGCCAAACAAAAATATAACACATACGGCGAATGCAATTCGGGCGTCACAATATTTTGCTCAGTTCTTTGTCGACGAGGCACGCAAAAGTTTTAATAAATTTGCGGATCGCGAAGAAGAGGATCGTCATTTGATTTATAATTTTCCAACAACGTTTACGGGATTAGTGCGATCAATTTACATGGAATCGTATCTATTCAATAGTGAAAGTCGAGGGTATGTGCGAAGTTTTGTGCCGCGTAAATTAGAAAAGAATGCGGCTACTGGAAAATGGCATTCTATATAAACTCTAAAATTATTATTATTTTTTTTTGTTGTTTCTTATGTTCGATCACATTTCCATGTATTGTTTTTCTATTTAGCTAATGCCGAAGATGCTGTCTATAGTTTTTATCAAGAGTTTTAATAAAAATCAATTTTCTTGCCATCCGTGTAAATTAATTTAAATTATTTGTCTGTTTTGTATATTTTTAATAATAAAATTATTTTAGCTGAATAATTTATAAAAAATGGTCGATGTTTTGGTTACCCGTTCAGAGATGGTGCTGCTACTGCAAAGACATTAAGTATTATAGTTTGACTATTGTTTCATAGATGGTGCTAGTCACAATTCAATGAAATTTATTATTGATCAACTACAAGTAGTGTGTTGTTATATAAATTAATCGATAAGATTATAGATCAGTTGGTGCCACCTCTGCAGACTCTTCTAGATAAAAATATTGACAAAAATAAAGAAAAGCGTACTTCGCTTGTATCAAGAGTTTCACCAATGAAATTCAAGACAATTGCCCGACTAGAATTGTGTGCGGTGTAATGTTAGTAAATACGACCGAGTAAAATCAAATTGGAATCAGTAAATTTATGGAGCGATTCTTAAGTGGTTTTGGCGTGGATTAAAACAGAACTATCAAAACTAGAAACCTTTGTAGCAAACAGAGTCGATCAAATTCAACAACTAACAATTAATTACAGCTGGAAATATATTTCCTCTAAGTAAAATTAGGAGATCTCCAAGGGAGTAATGCCATGGCCTGGTGGATATATATCCAAACAACTTATGGTGGTATGGCCCACAAGAATTTATGAATTGTAAACTAAACCATGTGAACTAGGAAGGTTCGGTTCATTTGTAAAATTATTAATTCGTTATGAGCATCAACGTGTTTTTGAAATTGGACCGTGGACAACCAGTGTGTGCTAAATTGTGACGTTTCATATACGCGTCAAATCGAACTTTAATGTTTTTTGTGGCGAAATCTGTTTTTTTGAGTTCGCAGAAGATTCAAAACCTCTATGCCTTGCGGCATCATGTAAAAAGATCATATCACAGAAACAGTCTATAGTGATGTGCATTTCATGCCATCACATCATATTTCATCCTCTACGAATAGGTTTTCGTGAGTACATTAACAAAGTTCATTAATATCGTGCAATTTTTACTTAGCTGCTGCGACCATATTCTGTCCAAGTTTTTGTTAAATTCAAGCTTTTTCAAAATCAAAAAAACCAAAACCTGTAATAGCCATCTGACTAAATCTGAAATTATGGTGGATGAACACATTTCACAATAGTGGTTCGAGGAACTTCGGACGAAATAAAGTTTAATGACGCGGCTAGTTTTTCTCGACCATAAACAAAACTTCCCATCACCACAATGTCCTCATTTCGAAAATACCTCAAGTTGTAAACACCATACACATAAATCGTAAAGATTGCATCAGATTCAAAAAGAAATTCAAACGAAAACGAAAACAACAAAGATTCCCTCTCATCTCGAGACTAACCCATCCGTAAAAAAAAAAATAAAAAATCGTTCGTATTATTTGTTTATCGACAAAATTGATTATGAACAAAATCGAATTAAGGATAATTTTCATACGATTTTCTTCACAATGTAAGCGAATCAACGAAAAATGAAGGATCACGATAAAATATGTAAAGCAAAAAATCATAACATAATCATGTTGCTTCTAAATTATGTATACAGATGTTTATGAATTTTAATCATCTTTAATATGTATAAGATGATAACAACAACTCAACACGATGTATAATCAGGATACACACACACACACAACAGAGAAGAAAATCACTTAAGAAAAATTATTTTCTTGGAATGTCTAACATTTTTTTTTTTTTTTTTTTTTTTTTATTTTTAATGTCGAGATAATAACAATAATAATGTTGATGAAAATGATGATGAAATTGATAAATTATTATGGACGATTAGTGGTTAATTTTATAAAACTTGAAAATTCGCTCATGAAAATTCGTAATTTAAATTTCCGTCTATATGGCAAGCAGCGACATTTTTTTAAATTTAACCTTGAAAAATTTGTATAGATTTTATATGCTTGTAGACCATCAGTTTTGGGCTAAAATTAACTTTCTGAATTGTTTGCTTTAAAATAGTTGCTGTTTATTATTTTTAACCATTTCATACCTCGAACAACTTACTCACATACGTTTACACCCAGAGTTTGTAACCGACTTTAGTCAAAACTATGACGATTTTGAACGGTGATGCCAAGTAACACAATTATGGCCCAGTGTTAGAAGAAAAAATCCAAGGGCCGAATCATCTTACACACCAGTACAGGATGACTGAATAATGATATGTGCAACGCAAAATTGATTTGCTGGCGCAAAAACAGTGGCATCGGTGAGTGTTGAGTACCAATATGAGTCGTTTTCCAGTAAACTCAGACGTTGGGCCTCTTGATAAGTAGCGCACAGCACACCATATATATAGTACGAAGCGATTCGAACGAACATGGAACAAAATTAAACGATGATAGAAGCATTCGTTTTGTAGTAGATAAACGGTGTACACACGGCCAAGCATATCAGTCGAATAGTACTGCATTAGCTTCCGTGAAATAGACACGTTAACTATTAGCCAAGTGCACCCACAAATGTTGAACAGTGGGATCAAAATTTGTGTATTGCAAATGAGAAAATACGCCAAATCACTTCATTGCAACTGGCATAACGGATCAGTTAGAACCTTGACACGCCGTCATTTGCATGCGGAGCAGCAATGACAAACACTGCCAGGTCGCTACCTATGTTCACGTATTTGCAGACATATTTAATGCACTTAATGAAGTTACGGTCCTCACAGTGCAGTGTGTTTCAAATGTTTTCGAAAAAAACTTGCAATACGGAACGATACAGTAATTATGGACCACGATATATTTTCATTTTACCGTCATCGTGACAGTTCTGTCATGGATCCTCTCCATGACAAAACATCAATGGATACTGAAGTGCACCATATGATCAATACGCAATGGCTCCGGTGGTCAAAATCAGCAATTTAACTTTGCCATCGGCAAAACATAGCCTTGGCGTTTCTGCTTGGCACTTCAGCACTCGACTGACAATGCGCCAATATCAATGCAGTGAAGATCTTTGTAAGCGAATATAGAGTCATAATATTGAAAGCAGTGCGATTCAAGTCGACGTTCCCCGCACTTCTTCATCAATCAACATTTTGTCGAACACTGGTGCCTGTGCAGCGCGAACTTGTCCGATATGAGCACGTCTCTGTTCATTTAATTTTTTGCGTTGCTCTTGGGTTTCATTCTAACGGTCACCACGAATTCTTTTTGAATTGCGGTTTCTTCATTCTAGGTTCGATCGTCTGATAGCCAGCATCAATCTTATTCCCGGAATTCAATTTTATAACCGCACTTGTCACGCACCTTTAAATTTTTGTAAAAAATTATCGAAATCATAAAACTCACGCCTTACTTCATATAATTGTATTAATTGAACCGCGTATATGTATGCAATGCACACAATTCGAATATTATTAACAGTGAATTAGTACTCAAATTTCCAATTTAATAGCAGCAAGAAAAATTACACGTTCGCACAATCGAAAGGAACACTTTTCAATTAGGCACAACGTCTAAGTCAACGTACAACACCATCTACTGGGTTATGTCATTAATGATGACACCTCAGCGCCACCTCTTACTTATTTCGTTAACTTATCAATTTATTTTATGATTTTCTGAGATTTTTCAAGCTTTGCATCGACTTTTCATGCTTTACAGCCGTCCAAAATCATCAAAACGTGCAAAAAATTTAAAAATTTTATAGAATAAAATCATTTTTCTTCGGGTTTGTGCGGAATTGACCGAGTTTTCCACTCAAATTCCCCAATTTTTCTCTTCTAGAAAAACATTTGGAAAAACCTAATTTTTCAATTTTCCGAATTTTCTCGACTTTTCCGGTAAGTTTTCCCAATTTGCGTAAAAACCATCTCCTGGCAATTGCGAACACAACAAAAAAAGATTGAGCCAAATCGATATAGCCGTTCTTAACTGATGCCATTCTTAACTATTTTTATATATTAAGACTGTGTCCGAAATCCATGATAAATAATTGAGAATACAAATTTTTGACATTTACTTGATAAAATCGAATACACCCAAATTATCGCATATTTGTAAGTACCATTCAAAAACTATATAAGAAATATTTGAACTTTTTCGTTGCTATGACAATTTCTATAAACAAGTAATTGTAATTTTTCTTTAAAGGTTTTTATGCCTCACAAAAACTGAATTTAAAAACATATAGGCGGGGGAATATTTCAATCAATTATTATACTTTTCGGACAGCGTAATACAAAATTGGAGATGTAGGGGAATATTTTTCAATTAAATGTCAAAAATTTTATTCACAAATATTTATCATTGGTTTCGGACACAGTCTTAGAAAACAAATATTGTAATTATCTTCTTTGGTTTGTTCTTTGGGAATTTCTTGAGCGAGAAATTTCAAGTTGGAGTTCCCGTGATAGAAACAATCGTAGGGGTTTGGGTTGGATTATATTAATGTTAGTAATTTACTATTTCGCGCTACTTGTTTACCTTCTTTTAAAGACTGGATTTCATTCTCAAAATTCTTCTAACTGTGTCTTTGATCATTATATATAAGATGCAATGAAGTTCCTCACGTGTGAGAGTACCTCTCATCTTGGATTTCCCCCTTTTTTTGTTATTGATGAACCTAATAATTCATAGGATCAAAATTTTTACTGCACTCTGACAATATCGTTTGGTAATCGATATAGCCCCTTGTAAAGTTACAGAGAACTGAACCTTATCTTACTGTGGATGCCAAAAAATTCCCAACAGCTTTAGAGCTTTAATTTGTTTGCTCTGTGTAGCTCTATGTTCTGGAGCAATGGTATCGCGTAATGACCTCGAACTTGCAAAGTCTTTCTAGAGAATGATAATCCAGCCCAGTATTGAGTTTTTAAAATTACTTTTTTACCGATAAACTACCATTAGTTTTACTTTTTCAGAATTTACTTATAGTAAAATAACCCAGTTTAAAAAAACGACCTGAAACTATAGTAAAAGCACAAAATAAAATTCATTGAAAAATTATTGAAAAAATGCAGATAATTTCACGGTTGACAAGAATTTAACCTTTCTACTCCACTTGCTACATACCTTTCAACGTTAGTTAGTTCTCATCGTTATATACTATATAGAGTGCCTTTATACTATATAATGCACGGATTTCCATTTATTTATTTATAGAAACGAAAACGTTTTTCTCTATAAAATATTAGGTCGTACGAAAAAAACGTGCGGATATATAGTAGAAAATCACTTTTCCAGCAACCAAATATTTAATTGTAAAATTTATTGAAATTATTTTCATCCTTTTGTGTTGGTTTGTATAGATATTCAGATATGGAAATTTAAAATAGATTCAACGTTTTGTAAACTTAAGTTCGGGAAATGTACGGAAAACTTTTTTTTTTAGATCTCGTGTGTTTATATTAAAACGTTACTTTAAGAAAAGACACGTTAGATTGAAACGTTTAGATACAGTGTGACTTGTAGAACAAAAAATCAAGCAATATTTCAAAATTTCTAAAGTTTTTTAGCCTCGGCTGCCCCACAAAAAAAATTATTCAGGGTTCATTTAACAATTTTTGCGTTTTTAACACTTGCGGATTTAAAATGTTCAGTCAATATGCAGGCTCTTCATAAACCCGACAATATCTGTGGACGGTACGTGAATCATTTGTGTCATTATTTTCCCACCTAAATGTTGTAGTCGCTAGCATAAAATCGCTGCACATTGTCACAAGACATGTTCCGTTGATTCCATTTCCATATTACAGAAGCAACATTCTTAAGATGATATCTTAGAGAAACATGGCCCGTAAGGAAACCAGTTAGAAGCCAAAACTCAGCTTTGCCAAGTACAAAAATTCTTTTACTTAATTTGACGAAGATGACATAAATCTCTTTGCCTGTCATAGTCCTTCAAAATGTGAACCTTTCATTGTCTTCCCAGGGTTTCGTCGCAGTTCTAAGGTGTATCTTAGTGACCTAATAAATTGAGAAACATAACACACGCGGGCAAGGCTATCTACAGCCTCGTCTCCCTCCATTCCAGTATATTTTAGCACCCACACAAGTGTTACCTTATTGGAGGTCACCAGTTTTTAATTGCCATAAGACAACCCCACATCAATTTTGATTCAATGGTGTGGGACCTAAGAGCCTTTAAGGCCGCTTGACTGTCCGATACTATAAAAACCTTAGTACTATTTAGGCCTCTTTCTATGCCTATTCTGGTACAAAGTGCATTTCCGCTTGGAAAACACTAGCATTGGATTCCAGCGACTTCCTTTTTGACCTGAAGACAAGCCAAACATTTAACCTTTTTAAGTTTTAACATATTTTTTTTTTCTCCTCAGTTTTAGTCTGCTTTGGTCGTGAGTAAAAATACTGAATCAAAATATGTGTACATTTCAACAAATAATTTTTATGCCAAAAAATCAACAAATCACACTATTGAAGCGTATGTGACCATGGGTCTAATGATTGTTAGAAATGACCTATAGATCATTTTTGGTGGTAAACCCCAGGTTCATTCATAGAGCCTCTAACGTGAGACTCTAGCTTTTTTCTTAATCTATAGAGCGGTGGCCTTTTTTGCTCACGCCACCATTAGCCACCCTAGTCGATATTGAAATCCAAAAAACTTAGGCTTCAATACTTTCTCTTCTTGCTTAAGCATCATTTCCAGAATCTTTTCCTGGGTAGCATCTAGCTGATCAACCATTAGGACTCCCTCTGGAAATTCCAAACGAAGGACCCTAATGAACTCGAACTCTGCGACTTGCTTAAAAGTAATTTTAGGCTGAACATCAAAACCCGGGTTTGCCACCGTGGTACAAGTCCAATCTTTGTGTCTCTTTCAGCTTTTCTCTGATAGTAGCATCCTTAGAGGGAATTATTTTAAGCGCCTGGGTCTCTGGAGGAGCACTAGTCTCCTTCAGGGGCCTTTGCGCAAAAAACATGTTTCCCTTCCTGGAGTTTCTCCTTGAGCAAGCAGTCTTTGATGCCACTTTTTTGAAGGTTTGATGGAATGTCAGTGACATTTTCGAACCATTTTTCATGGCGTTTTTACCTCCTATTTTGATAGAAGTTTTCCACCTATTATGAAGGTAGTTTCTTGTCCTCTGAAAACTTCGAAGGGCCAAGAAGACTTAAGTCCTCGAAACTCATTCGTAGTACTCCGTCAGCCGATTAACCAACCTAAAACGAGTTTCTGGGATATAAAAGTCTTCTGTGGCACACTCAGATCACCACAAGAACGCTTAAGTTAAAATGGAGGGTGCTTGGTATCCAGAGTTTGCATACTGAGGACTGATTCCCTATGAGTCAAATTCATCTTTTGGCGTATGCTGTTTCTCCTTGGATTAGAGATTTTTTTACCTTTAGCGCCACACTTTAAATCTGATACCTATCAAAAAATAGTCACCGCATAGTTGCAGTTTATGAACTTGCGAATCGTGTTCCGGTTAACCCTTCCCACCATCGTACATATCAGGACAGAACATTTATACTTCCTGCTTCATATAAGTTGATAGGTTAACCACTCCCCACTTCTCTGAGATAATCCTCCCAGCAGAGCTGCGGTTGGAGCCAGCTTGTATATTTCACTACTAAACAACATATTGATATGCCGTCTACTATCCACCGCTTGTGACCCTTACCCGATGGCTACAGCCCATTACTCGAGGTAATAGAGTTAAAAAAGGAATTGGAGCTATAAACTTTACCAACTAACAGTAAAAAAAAAGACGTTGATAATACCAAAGCCAACATCAGTATAACAATGTAACGCAAGGCTTGCTGAAAACATGGTTAGTGCAACAAGGTTTGCGTGAGAGTGTACAGTAAACCCCAATGCAGTTACAGATCAATAATAAGCAACTTTTGTGGTCTTTGCTGGATGGTATGGGTACCGATGATATATAATTTATTTGCAAATAAATGTCTTAAAAATGAATATAAAGAACGCCATTGACTGGTTAGTCCATGGAAATTGTGAAATGTATACCATATATTGTAAATTTCTAAAACCCAGAAAACACTTTTCAGTAACTGGTTATGTCATCATTAATTACTTTAGTCTATCAGCTACCACCTATAAATTTCCTATTTCCCAAAAAACATTATACAGTTTTATCCTTTTTTGAATTTTAGGTTTTTTGTCGACGATTTGACATTTTGTTTATTTACCCTTTATTGGTTAACCCTATGTTTAGCACATAATACATCTCTATTTATTTACATATAGTCTATTGTTATCATGGATCATTTCCTCATTTGTTTAGGGTTCATGGAACTTCTTTTTTTATGGTTGATAGTAAAGTGCCAAAAACCGACATAATTAAAAATGTATATAAAAAATTTGTGTTATGCCAAAACATTGTTATGAATAATTAAACGAGATTACAGCATAAAAGTTTTAATTTCTCTTACTCTTCTTAAAATCCATACGTCCCGCATCTCAAACATCATAAATGATTTTTAACAAAATTTCTTTTATATATTCGAAAACATGAAATTCAATGTCACACATCCTTATCATCATCAACAACCACACTGATACAAAATATTTAGGTACGACGGTCGTATGATAAGTTTTGGGCTTTGATCATTAAAATAAAAAATAAAAATAAAAATAATATATATATATATATATATATATATATATATATATATATATATATATATATATATATATATATAAATATATATATATTTATATATAAAATTTGTTGCGCCTTAAAGTTTCCGTCGAATCGACTCCGTATACTTCAAGTTAGAAGTTAAGATATGTTGGAAGGGAGCTAAATTTCTAGTAAATGGTGGTTGGAGAAGCAACTTGTAATATATATGTTTTATTGTTGCCATGTTGGTAACACACTTTAATCTGTTGATGTAGCTGATGAATCTACAGAATAATTTAGGAAAATAGCATTGATTGCAATATTAACGAAGCCGTCGCCATCTGAAATCACTTGTTTTATAAGAATGTTCGTAGAAAATTTAGCATTGTTTAGAACTTAGAAAATTTTCCTTCTAAATTTTACTGCAAAACTTACGTTAAATTTAGTTCAGAGTGTATGTAGAATGGCCTACAGTAGTGAACTGCAACATTTTCAAACGGATGAGCGCAAGTTATTCTTTCAGCAGGTAATTGTCCCATAAACTGATTTTTTGAACAGGCCTTGCTCGAAAGCATCGAAAGCAAGTTCGAAACACCTTTGTTGCCAAACTTCTTCCATTAATGGGCCAGTATTCCTCACGGATTGCTGTCAATAATGCTTGTAGGCCAATGTGCATGTATTTGTGATGATAATCAGAAATTATTATTAATTTTGGACGATTGGATGTTTGACAGTATAAGGCAGGGTGGAATTTTTGAGGCGTCCGCCTACTCGAATAAGGGGTTTTTTATCTAGGAATGGTGATAAGGAATGTAGGTGAGATTTTCGAGGTAGAAGTTGAATAATTTTTATCAATGCCTGCAGTCCCTCTTTTCTTTCCTCTTTTTTTAAACTTATCATTTTGTGTCAAATTATCATATCTTTTACTGGACACCAAAAAAACGTCCACCTTTTTACGCTGTTCTGGAAGTTCTTTCACTGTGGGTGGTATGTTATTGAACCAAGAATCTTCCGCATTGTGTAAAAAATGTGGGACCTCAAACCATAATGTTGAATTGCAGAAATCTTTTGGCGTTAATCCTATAGAAATGGCATCTGCAGGGTTCGAATTAGATTTGACGTGATTCCAATTACTGATTATTGAAATTTCTTGAATTGGAGCTACTCTGTTAGCCACAAACGTTTTCCACACTGCAAAAGGAGTTCTTATTCAGTTCAGAACGATCGTTGAGTCGCTCCAATAATAACTCCCATCATACTTCAAATTTACTTCCGCAGACACCCGTTTCATTAAGGTTGCTAGTATGACTGCAGCACACCAAAGTCCAAAGTTGTTGAAGAAACAACTTTCCCAATATTATAAGTGGTGCCAGCAATCCAAGGGGGTCAAATATTCTAGCAATATCTGATATAACACCTCGTTTTGTAAAAATTGGAGCATTTTGAAGATTTACGTGGAAATGAAATTGATCTGATATTGGTTTCCAATACATTCAACCATATTGGTTGCCAACAACAGTGGAACATTGGAACTCCATTTTTGAAGCGTCATACTTCCCAGACCTAACATTTCTGTCACTTGCGATTTCATTTGTTGTAATTCTTGAAGATAATTTGATCCGGTTAAAACGTCATCAACATACATATCGTTTTGGACGATGTCGCTGGCTAATAGCAACCGTTCCCTTTCTTCCAAGGCTAATTGTTTTAGACAACGGATGGCTAAATACGGCGTGGAAACCGGCCCATAAGTGACAGTATTTAATTTGTATACTTGGATTTGGCTTTTATTTGGTTCCATCCACAAAATAAATTGAAAATTTGTATCTGAATTATGCACTTTAACTTAGCTCATTTTGAATAACTGGGCCCACCAATAAAATATCATTAAGAGAGCTTCCTGCACTTGTCTTAGCCGATGCGTCATAAACCACCCGCACTTTGGTAGAGGACATGTCAGAAACTGTGTTTGATACAGTGATGCGGTAAAAAATAATTTAATTCAGGAATAACTTCTTCTCTTACTGATTGCATGTGTCCTAGATTTTTATATGCATCAATGAACTTTGTATAAGTTCGCAGTCTTTAGATAATCTCTTTTCCAAATAATTGAATCATCTTGTTGCCATTATTCTAGAATTTCCCAAAGTCTCTGGGGACGTTTTGAATGGCAATTTAACAACGAATCGTCCATCTTTGTCTCGAGAAAAATTATTTTTAAAATGTTCTTCGCATGCTGCTTCCTGTGGTGTTAGTTTTGAGTATTTTGGTTCACAGTTCTCCAAATTTCAGAATCTTTCAATTTGAGATTCAATTTGTTTCCAGGGTTCATTTGATATAAGGTGACACGTAAAGTTGCTTTTGATATTAGCTGCCTTGCCTGAAACTACCTATCCAAGTAGGGTATTTTGAAGTGTTGGTAATTGATAGTTCAATCAATCTTTTGTGGCGAATTAAATTTTGGATCTGCTGGATGAACATTTTAAAGTATCGGCAATCTCTCCACATCGAAAAATTGATGCGGCTGAATTTCAGTTATTTGTGGCAAAACATAAACTTCCACACTTGTGGCGTAACCTGTCACTCTAGACTGTAGTTCAATTCGATCTGCATGTGGCTTCTTCATTCCCAATTTCCGCTATAGATACTCGGCATTTACGCTCATCTAATTTCAATTTTTTAATGAAATCAGCAGTAATGAAATTGATTTGAGATGCGGAGTCTAACGGTGCTCTGCATACAATTGGATTTCCCTTTGAATCCAATACTTCAACAATGCCTTAGAAGTTGGAACCAATGCCTTGGAAGTTGGAATGAATCTTAATCTTCAGGCATATTGGTTAAGTGCAGAAACTAACCTGGTGTCTGATTTTAATAATTTGCCCGCAGTTATTTTAAACGTACTAGAAACGTTAAACATATTTTTTACGTGCAAATTTTGTATTGTCTAATTTGGCTCTCAGAACTTTACAGTTGGTATTTCAAGCTTTTTGTATCTGTCAAAAATTGTTAAAATTTTAAATTGTTACAAATGTATTTAATGTTTTGCTCATGCCATGATAAAACGAGAGTGTTTGACTTGGTAGCTACACTACCAAGTTAAAAACAATATTTAAATTTGTATAGGCTGTTACAAACAACAGCTCTCTTAATTTTGATGTTGTAATTACGAAACTCAAAAAAGTGTATTTTACGTTGAAGTCACCTTCAGTAATAACCCGTTGTTTAAGACCGGTATTCCACAATAAAACATTTACTGTCAGTATCTTTTTACTGTGAAACCAGAAGAAGAGAAAAATCTTAAATTACTTTAGAGCGACAAAGACAATTGTTTTTGTTTATTTTTGTATTTTCGTTTTTGTTGTTACAAAAAAAAACAAAAACGATTGTCTTTGTTGCTGTAAAGTAATTTAGGATTTTTCTCTCTTTCTGGTTTCATAGTAAAAAAAATATTGACAGTAATGTCGATTTTCATTGGTTTCCGTTATCGGATTTTTGTCTCCAATAAAAATTGTAGAAAGATTGATCTTGTCATTGTAGTGGTGAATTGTACTTTAAAACACAACAAAACCAACTTTGGGAATACATATGGTACGGCATCTATCATAAAATATAAAAATACAAGCAACCACCGCAAGACAAAAAGTACGAATGACATCTAAAAATCGAGAATTGCCATAATTGACATTTCTTTTTATGTTGGTGTTGATTGTATGATATAGATATACAAATTTGATATAGATCAAGTGTAGATCAAATCTAGATCAAATTTAGATCTTTTTTTTCACCAATCAAGCCACAAAAGCAAAAAGCGAATCTACTATCATCATTAAGATTTTTTGATTTGTTGCGTGTTAGAATATGTATCCAGATATTTTGGCACAATAGAACTACACGAAACTAGGGTAAAGATGCCGTAAATTATGTAATTCCTATTTCAGGTTAAAGTAGGATGTTTAAAAAGCGAAGAATTTTAATATTTTTGCATCCAATAAAACTAGAACGTAGTCTCTCCGACTCCAGTACCTATTTTCGGGTAAAAGATTACCCAAATCGAATTCACGAAGCCGAAGCTTCTGAAATAGGATTTTCGAGAAGACTCTGCAAGGAGGAAGAAACTACTCTTCGCTGGGGATATTTAGCCTCGATAACTCTTGCACAACCCGATAGCAAATCAAAGGCATGGAAATTTATACATTTATGACTTGTTTAACATCAAAAATATCTGGAGGCATATAAAATTTAATCTGATAGAGGGTTAGAGAAAAAGTATCGCAGGCGTTCCTTGTGTGACGGTGTTTGAGCGATAGTGTAGGATAAGAGAATTGGCGTTTTCCCATCAAGCAATACGCTGGTAATCGCAATCATCATCGTGCATAATGATCGGCGCTCTAATGCGAAGAGCGTCCGAATTAGTAACAAGTCTTCAAGACCAGGGGACCAAAACCCTGGCAAAACCAAATTTTATATTTTTTTAAGTAACAATCCTTGAATGCGCTTACCTTAAAATAAGATTCGCTTCAATCATATCTTCTAATTCCCAGAACTTTGGAAAAGTTTCATGGTAGGTCCGCAAATTATAGCATTTTTCTTTCATTTTATTCTTACCTGAGATTAAGTAATCAAAACATGTGTTTCGTGCAAACAAATCATGATCACTCTGAATTTTTTCTTAAATTGATTGAAATGTTGATCAACGAGTTCCAGGGGTCGAATATTTTTGTGTTTTTTTTTATGAAAGTTTAATGGTACATTTTTCGGTAATCAAACTTGATTCTACTGCTTTTAACTAACGCACGGAACTTTTGCTTATACCTTCTAGAGTGCTGAACCATAATCATGGCAGTTAATACTTCAGACTCAGAATGATTTGAGTTCACTGTATTGGTGGTAGAGATTGTTCTCTTTAAATTAAATTTTATAATATTAGGAAATATTAAATATTTTCTTAAGTTAATTTTATAAATATTTGAGATATACTTTAATTTTAATTTTACAAATTTAATTTGTTTTAGTGGGCAGTAGTACCAATTTAACTATAGGTCGCTTAATTGTGTTGTTGTTTGTTTTAAGAGTTACAACTCTTACAACACCATCTTTGCCAGGATTGACTTGTATTACTCGCCCGAGAACCCATTGGTTAGGTGGTAAGTTGTTGTCTTTCACCAATACGATGTCATCGACTTTAATGATAGTTTTTCCGCTTTTCCATTTGCTTCTTTGCAGCAATTTCCAAAAGGATTGCACACGCCGTTGAATATTTTGCCATCGAGATAATTTATTCATTAGTATACTCTCCAGAAGTGGTTCAGGAATAGCTTGCAGTGATTCGCCAATTAGGAAATGCCCAGGTGTACGGATGTTAATACTGTCGATGTCATCATTAATCAAGCACAATGGTCTAGAATTTAATAAGCTTTCAATCTGCACTATGAGCGTAGTTATTTCTTCAAAGCTTAGTTTGGCTTCATTCGTAGCTCTTTTAAAATGATATTTTATAGATTTGACGGCGGCCTCCCACAATCCTCCAAAATGCGGTGCAGAGGCTGGGTTGAATTTAAAATCAATTACTTTCTGTAAAACATAATTTGATATTAATTTATGGTTCTGTTGCTCTAATATTTCTTTTTTCAGAGTCTTTAATTCATTACTAGCTCCAATAAAATTGGAGCCATTGTCGCACCAGATTTGATTTGGTAGTCCACGCCGGGCTATTAACCGTTTAAACGCCGCAAGAAACGCATCAGTACTAAGACTACTTACAACCTCTAAATGAAGTGCCTTTGTTGCAAGACATACAAAAACTGTAACGTATGCCTTAGATAATGAAGAATTTCTGTGTTGGGATGTCTTAATATATATAGGTCCTAAAAAGTCCACTCCTGTATTTAAAAATGGCCTATTTTTCGTGCATCTTTCTGGAGGAAGGTCTGTCACTTTTTGTTTTATTTGAGCACTTCGATATCGTATACAGGTCACGCAGGATTTTATGAATCTTTTGATAAGATATCTAGCTCCAATAATTCAATAACCTAGTCGCACTAGATTCAGCATTATACCCCATTATCTATGGGGACTATACCCCATTATCTTTTTAATTGTGAACCACGATGAATGTTTATTAATCAGATGCTCTATAATATCGCTTCCGTTTGTTTCTAACATAACTACTCCTTTGCTTCGCACTTCACAATTCAATTGTGGGAACGATGGTGGTGTTTTCTGATTTGTTGGCCAATTGACCTTATTTAGAATTAACCATCCAGGTCCATGCCACCAACTATCTAATTTCTGTATTATATTTGGGTCTACACCTCTTGAGATATAATCCGCAGGATTTTCCTTGAATGGTACATGACTCCATCTTACTCTGGGAATGGTATCCAAAATCATGCTCGTCCTATTAGCGATGAAGGTTTTCCATCTAGCAGGAATATCTGAGAGCCAGTGCAGAACAATCATAGAGTCTGTCCAGGCATATATATTATCATCGTCAACAGCAAAAATGGTTTTGCTAAATTTAACCAAATCTGATAGTAAAACAGCGCCACAAAGTTCTAATCTAGGAAAACTAATTTGCGTTATGGGTGCTACCTTGATTTTTGAGCATAATAGCCGACTAGTAATTTCTCCATTATTATTTTCGGTTTGGATGTACACTACAGCCCCGTATGCTAGTTCTGAAGCATCACAAAATGCGTGAAGATTGAATCTGCCACTGTTCATTATTTCAATTATTTGATCCTTTACAGTGATTGCTTCCTCTATCGTGGTCGTTCCGGTAAGCAAATCATCCATGTAAAAATAATTTCGCATTACTTTAACGGCATCTGGATATTTCATTTCATAGATTTTAGCTAAGGACCTTATAGCTAAAAATGGGGCGCATGCAGTTACACGTGATGCGATATTCAGAATGGTTTTACCTTTTGTTTTGCCAGCTGCACAGGAAGCTAATCCGTAAATGGAAATATTGGAATATTTTCGACGCAGGCCTAGACGTTGCACACAGGATTCCGTAATAATCGAGGATTGTGATCTGGAATCTAAAAGTGCCCTGGTAGCATTTGTTGCCCGTTGCAAAAAGGTGTTTGATTCTGATGCAAGGATGTGGTATGTTCATTTGATTGTTGTTGTGGAGTTGTAATTTGTTGTGATGTTGATTGGATATGATTATTTATTGCTGTTGAAGATGGTGAACTGACCGAGTTGATAGATGATACTGCTACTGTGTTGATTGATGATAAATCTTGGTTTGTGGACTGCAGGTTTGTTGAATGTTGTTCTTGATGTAGCAGCGAATGATGTTTGTTGCATATTAAACACAAAGCGCGTGAATAACATTTTGACTGTGTGTGTCCAGATCGTAAGCAGTTTCGACAAGTATTTGTATTTTGTATTAGTTTATTGCGGTTTTCTACATTCATACTTTTAAATAGAGGACAACCGTATAAAAGATGATCCTTGGTACACGCAATACAACTCCATTTGTTTGTTTGGATAGTGTGATGGGATTTGATATGTCTGGTTACTGTCCCTGTTGGTTTTGAGAAAAGCCCACATGACTCTAATGCATCACACCTGGTACCCATAAATTTCAACAAATTATTGAAAGTGGGGAATGCTTCTTCTTCTACTGTTTGCTTTGCCCAATGTTGTCTGGTTTCTGAGTCTAATTTATTTAGCAATATATGGATTAACCACGGATCACGACTTTCAGCTTGGTTTCACATAGCTTCCTCAGATCTTTATAATTCAATTGGGTACATGGTCTTTGATCCAAAAATAATTGCACTAATGATGAAATTATGGATTTAGGCTCAAAATAGAATTTTATTTTACTCTAAAAAAAATTACTGTTACCGAAGAAGTTGGCAACAACATTGCTTGTACTATTATCTGCTTCAGCTTCCAAGTGGACCTCTGCATTCTGCAGTATTGCGGATTCTCTACAGACTTCAGCAGTGGGTCTCGTTTCCCGGCATCAAAATGTTTTTTCTCATTTTAGGTATCCACGGTGGATTAATTTGATTTCAACTAACTCCAATGCCAAGTACTAATCAAACGACCATCGCACAATAATTATGAAGATGTGGTAAAAATTAAAAGATTGAAAAAAGAGCAAAAACGTCAAGAGCAATAAACTTTTGCAACACCCAAACCAAAATATTATATTTTCGGAAAATTAACATAATAATCGATTTAGAGATGAACCTGTGAGCCTGTGTACACCATCTATATATGGATACACACATCGATTTCTATATTTGACGTCACAATCTTAAGATATCGTTCCTTATTTATATTTTTATAATCAAATCGGTAAATTTATTTTCTTATCATTGTATAACAACAGAATTAGAATTGTTCTCGTAATCATCGATTTTATCGAGATATAAAAAAAAATCTTGAACTATTATATCCTGATGAGTAAATACGGAGTAGTGCGAGTGCGATACAAAAGATTTGCATCTTAGTTTCGCATTCGTGTGTGTTTCGAGTAACGACGATATAATATATACGGAACGAGTTGCAAACACGTTCTTCAAAACGTATAGCAAAATTATAGAAATAAATTGACGAGATGTTATTTATTTCAAAATAAATCGAGATTACCAACGTCACACTATGTCGATTCGAGATGAAAATCTAGTTATCGGTAATTGCATTGTAAATTACGAGGTATCGAACGTTTTTATGATGAAGTTTTGTTGTATTTAGCATGTGCAATAATATGCTGGTATTTTATCGAACTATATGCTCGAATATGGAATGATAATGGACGATGATATTTGTTTGTGTGGAATTTGATGCGATCATATGGTTAAATTTTTTTAAATGATGTGGATTAGTGCTTCGAGCTATGGCCTCATAAATTCCATTTCATATTGTCCAACCGCCAAATTGAATGCTTTGAAAAACGATTTAGAAAAATATTGCTAGGTTTATCTATAGTCACAAGATAGGTTAGTCTTATTCTGCTGGCGACAAATCGTTGCGATAGAACTCTTGCCTAGTTTACCTACAACATTTTTTGTTAAACTCAAAAGGTTGTAGTCTCTACTAGAAGTATTATTTGATTAATGGACCTTGAAATATTCATTGACAGCCCTTGTGATTTGCTTATTTTTAATGCGAATGCCAACGGCACTGGAAACTGCAGTCGTTCTAATGGCATGTCATTATAAACAGTTGGAATGTAAACGGAAGTTTTTCCATTTCGTCCACTTTGAATATCTTCGAGAATAATGGTGGATGAGGAAAGTTCAACGATTATCAACTTCAGTCGAAATCCTTAATGCGTGTGGCAATTCGCACGTTTCTACCACTCCACTGGTATATACTTACAAGTCCGAAAAGGCCGCAAATTGACATCTTGGAAAGGGCAGGGTGGTTCATCCTTCTTATAGTTTTGGCTCGACGATATAGTTGTTATCTAGGAGTTAGTCTGTTAGTATGGCTTGTATTATGATCATTGAATGTTACTGCTTTTTCCCAAAGGAGTTATCTGCACTGGTAGTTCATCATAAATGAACAATCTGCTAAGCTTGGATATTGGTCGTTTGTATTTTTAGTCCTTATACTTAACTGTGTCGATTTACACCAAATTATCGTTTCCAGCGTGGTTTCGATAACTGGTTTTAATTTTCATCGTTCACAACTGTTTGTTTTTAGATATGGTTTCCCAAGTATTACATTGCTGTAGCTGGTAAATATATTCTGACCAACGCTTCTAGAAATTTTGTATCATTTTATCGTCAAAAATATTGTTTTTAATCTTAAAGCTGTCATATTTGCATTGAACCATGCCTTGTGTTAGAGGAAAATTAAAAGATCATGGTTTTTTGGGATTTTGAAAGTTTTCATTTTTTGGCATAAATTTGTCAGTTTCAATGAGGGTTGGATACTTATCACCAAATACCAATATTCTAAATTAAAAATTCTTAACTCAAAATTCCAAAATGCATATTTCCAAAGTCAAAATTCCAAAAATTCCATTTCAATTTGTAATTTGCCGAAACGTGTCTGTAGCCTATGAAAGTCCATTCAAAGTATTCTACAAACAGATTCACAGCCATTTGCAATCAAAATAAATTCGAAAATTTTTATAAAAATTTTCTCAAAATCACAAGGCTATAGACTCTAAAAATTCTGATTTTTCCGAAAATCCATTCGAAGCCTATTACAAATCGAGTAACAGCCATTTGCAATCAAAATAAATTCGAAAATTGTTACAAAAATTTTTTTTCAAAAGCACAAGGCTATAGAATCTAAAAATTCCAATTTTTCCGAAAATTCATTCGAAGCCTATTATTAATCGAGTAACAGCCATTTGCAATCAAAATAAATTCGAAAATTGTTACAAAAATTTTTTCTAAAGCACAAGGCTATAGACTCTAAAAATTCCAATTTTTCCGAAAATTCATTCGAAGCCTATTATTAATCGAGTAACAGCCATTTGCAATCAAAATAAAATCGAAAATTTTTACAAAAATTTTCTCAAAAGCACAAGGCTATAGATTCTTATAATTCTGATTTTTCCGAAAATCCATTCGAAGCCTATTACAAGTCGAGTAACAGCCATTTGAAATCAAAATAAAATCGAAAATTTTTATAAAAATTTTCTCAAAAGCATAAGGTTATAGACTCTAAAAATTCCGATTTTTCCAAAAATCCATTCGAAGCCTATTACAAATCGAGTAACAGCCATTTGCAATCAAAATAAAATAAAAAAATTTTATAAAAATTTTCTCATAATCACAAGGCTATAGACTCTAAAAATTCCGATTTTTCCGAAAATCCATTCGAAGCCTATTACAAATCGAGTTACAGCCATTTGAAATCAAAATAAAATCGAAAATTTTTACAAAAAATTTCTCAAAATCACAAGGCTACAGACTCTTAAAATTCCGATGCTTGTTGTGTGATATCTGAGCTGCCCTTGATAGTGGGGTTGATGATTAAGGACGGCCTCGATTTGGGTAGTGACGATATAAAGTTTTCCAAATGTGAGATTTGATTATCCTATCACTCTCTTGAGGTGAAATTCTATAGACTTTATGCTTGCTGTGACTGTGAGACCAAGCGCTTGTCAAGTATTCCGGTTAACGCCGGTCCTATTCCCACAACCTTTTTATATTTAACAAATTTATGTTTCTATAAATATATTTCCATACATGATAGAAACGATCCGGTTTCTATCATGTATGGAAATATGGTGGTGTAGGGAAAAGAAAGGTATGTCAGTAATGAAAGAATTGGTCCAGTTTTCCAGTAGCCAAATTTCAAACTACTTTGTAAGACAATCACAATTTTATTGAAATGCTCAGCATACACAAAAATTTAAAGTTAATAAAAATTAGATTTAAATAATTGATTTAACATTACAAATCAATTGAATTGACCGTTTTATGACCAATACGTCATGTAATCGCCAAAAATCTAATTTATATACACTTTATTTGACACAAAAATTTAAAATTAATATAAATTAGATTCTAAAACAAATGATTTAACATTACAAATCAATTCAGTTTACCGTTTTATGACCAATACCAACTTTTTCCATGCCTGCTTTTTATATGTCATCAAAATCAGGAATCAGTATGGAAAGGCATAAAATGACAGTTGGTTCCATTTCAAGAGTACAAAATGAGTTCCATTGTCAAAGAATATAACCACTCATCACCACATGACATGTGTACACTCCTCGCCTAGACATGAATCATTTTAAGGCTGCGATAAATGCTTCTTGATGACGTGTTGATACATCATAGTAGAAGTATGTTTATACGAGTAAGTGGTCATTTCAGTTTATTCCAGTTTTCCATAAATCTTATATCATAATCTTGGCCATGATAATTATTGATAATAGCCATCGAGATGAAATAAATTTGATGAGTACTTTTAACCATTTCGGCGATCTTCAGAACTTTATGTTTTCGCCAGCGCGGCAAATATCGGCTAGCTTTTCCTGAAGTTTGGTACCAATCATCAAAAAGATGATTGATTGTCCAAACGGTTTATATACTTTGTACTGATTTAACTTTTACACGTCATCTCTGTGTTTACCTAAATCGAAATAAAACAAAAAAAAATCTTGCCTTCAACTCGAAAGCAAGTAACTAAAAATGTATGCTCTACATTTTCATCACCACTACACTTATATTGCGATGAAAAATGAATGAAAAACTAAAAAGAGACAACCATACATCGTTTTTATTTACATCTGCATTAAAATGACGTAAGTTCGATACATATATATAGCTTGCAACTATTACGATACGAACGAGAGAAAACCGGAAAACGATTTTTTTATAGAGAAAAGCACAATATAAAAGTGCATATCGTACATTGAACTTATGACCCCATCATTTTTATTTGTGCAGTATACTTGTGTTGTATATACAAAGTCGAGCGAAAGTTTATTTATTATATCGTTTGTGGGTTATGCAAAATGAGGAGATAGTTTTGTGGTGTTTTATACCATCCTTTATAGGTATATTACCCAACATAAAGACTGACAAAAGAATATGTTATCTTGCTTTTCAAAACATTAAACTTATATTTCAAACATTTCATCTCTATTATAGAGACATTACCATATCCACGTAGGAAGTTGTTTGCTTGCAATCACAAGAAGAGTAGGTAATATGGAAAACCGAAATTCTTTAGATAAATACAAAAAATAATAAATTCTTAAGCGAATACGATATTAAATAACTGTAAAGCATTTCTTCTGCTGTGGGAAATTCAATGTGGTTGAAGTAAAAATAACTCGTCAAACTTTTCTTTTATCGCGAGGAACGATAAAGTTTCATGCTGTCGATAGTATATCAATTATGATCAATCTGCCCACAAAATTGCAATTGTTTAAATCCAAATTTAAAATGCAAATAAAAATCGATTTTCAATTCAATTTGGGTGGGAGTTTAAAATAGTTTTTTTTTCAGTTGGATCGTATAACTTACTCTAAACCATAGGCAATAAATTTTGGTCGTCCAAAAACACGATGTCAATATCGAAGCAGTGCGTGAGAGTATTGGTGCTAATTGCAGAACATAAATTCGGCGTCGTGGACAAGAATTGCAAATTTCAAGAAACTCTCTATAGCGTATTTACTCACAGCAAAAGATCTGAGTCTCCGCGTGCTTAAAAAATTCAATTAACACAACCACTGAAGCCTAATGAACAGGTACAGCGAAGAAAGTTCGTTAATTATGGATTATTGAACATCAACAAGTGGATGCTGATTTTTTGAGCGAAATCATCCTAAGCAATGAAGCACATTTTCAAGCAATGAAGCACATTTTGATGGCTTTGTTAATTGCCAAAATTACCGTATTTAGGGTTTGAAAACCCATCATGTGATTGTCGAACAACAAGTACATCCCCAACGTGTCACTATTTGGTGCTGATTTTGGGCTGGAGGCAACATTGAACCATATTTTTTTGAAATTGCGGCTGGTTAAATAGTGACTATTACTGGTGCTCGATATTACGACATGATTTCACAGTTCTTTCTACCGTTCTTTAACTCTTCAAAATTGCGACGAGAACAAAGACTGACGTGAACTGAGACTCCTATAAGGAAGTCCTTAAATCATATAAATACGAATTAAGAAGTGCAGAGCTTGGAGATTATATCTACCTATCCTGTCATTTCAAGTTATCTCAAACGACTGGATGGTAGCTATACTACAACACGGGTGGAATCTCCAGAGCACTTACTGGAAACTCATTTCCCGGGATGTTCCGAATCTTTGACTGTTCTGCCTAGAACCAATAGGAGGAACATCTTGTTGTCAATAAACAGCTTTAAGCCTTTTAAGTTAGCAAATCTAAATGGCTTATTCCTACCGACATCCAACAGACCAGTGATTTAATGAATCCTTGGCTTGAGTTGATTTTAAAAAATAGCCTGAAACTATGTCATATTCCAAACAAATGGACTAAAGTAAAGGTTATTTTTATACCTAAGGCGTGAATATGCTCTCATTGCCACCCAAAAGACATTAGGCACATTAGCTTATCTCCGTACTTCTTGAAAACTCTAGAGATACAGATAGAAGCTTATATTACAGGCTTTAATCGAGCCGGTAAAGTTAGCCGCATCTCAGTATGCATACTGCTAGGGAAATTGGGCGAAACTGCACGACATTCCCTCTTAGGCCCTATTGAAACATGGCTCGAATATAACGAATTCTCCTTGGTGACCTTCTGTAATATAGAAGGAGCCTTTAACAATGTCAACCCAGACGTGATACCGCAGGGGCAGAGGCATTCGTTCGGAATTTTATGAGTAAAGGTACATCGCAAGGTGGTTCTTCTTTGGAATTTGGTTATAAATGGCCTGTTATTAGACCTAGACGGGGTGGGCCTTAAGGTGGTTGCTTATGCAGATGATATTGCGATCGGCGCCTTCGACAAATATTCTAGCACACTCAGAGATCTTATGCAAAATGCTCTTCTTTACCAAATGGACCATTTGTGTGGCTTAAGTGTTAATCCACTTAAAACTGAATTCGTTCTTTTTTCTAGGAAGTAAAATCTTCCTTTTTCAACCCACTCACTCTTAACGGAGTTGGTTTGAATATCATAAATAAAGTAAAAAGCACTCAATACCACTTTAACGCAAGCACTAGAGATGTTCATCTAATCCCTCTTGATATCTTAGCTAAACAAATGACTGCGAGTACAGCCAATAAGCTTAAATTAATTTGTTTGTTGCCCTGTAGTAATAAGGAACTCTCATCTATTTTAATGAATAAGGAAATCTTCAAAGCTATTGACAATGCCATCCTGACATCATACATCGAAGTTAAATGTCTGACTGTCATTCCTTATAACAGAGGAGGTCAGAGAGGACTGGATGAGTAAAGCAGTTCTGAATCCTGGTACAGTTAAATTCTTTAAGGATGGATCGAGAATTGATGACAAGGTCGGTTGTGAGGTGTAAGGAACTAAATTTAAACCTTCTTTTTCGCCTCCCTGATCACTGTCGTGTGTTTTAGGCCAAACTCATCGCAATCGAAGAATCCATAGACAGAATGAATTATAATGTAATATCTGTTAGGGTTATTGGCGTTTTTATGGATAGTCAGGCATCATGTGTAATTACTTGGCAAATTTGGCCTACACTAGACTTAATCAGGTCTAACCAACTAATATTCAACTGATATGATTACTTGTAGCGATGAGAAAGATGAGGTGTCTATAATACAACTACTCTGCACCTGTCCCAGCCTACCTCGATGCAGTCTAAAGTTTTCGGAGCTCATCCTCTGTGGAACCTATTGAACCTAAGTAAGATGGGTGGTAGCGATATCAACTGTTTCGTTAGAAGCTCATATTGGTTCCAGTAGGTATTGAGTGGTGATTAAAATTGGTGTGGTAAGACTACGGATCAATTTCTCTACAGCCCGTGAAACAATTTAATTATTGCATGACACATTTCCTGGTCGTGTGTTCCTCAGAAAAAAGCATAAAAAAATCGCATAAAAAAAGATACAGGGATAAGTTCTATGATTTTCGAAAACCGCATAAAACCAATTAAATAACCAAAAAATCGCATAAAAAGAACGATGATACCCTTCTCGGGGATGAATATAGTGGGTTCCTTAAGGTGTTTGAAGAAAGGAGGGTTCCAGATTTAAATCAAATTGAAATCACCAGGCCAATATTACAATGTTTGCGACCGTTTGTGAACTGGTACGAAACCACTATCTTCCTGATACCCAGAAATGCAGAAGAAGTTCCTGATACCCAGAAATACAATTCAGGTCACGCAAGAATTTAAATGCCTGTTCAGAATTCGGGTCATTATCAATAAAATGATTTTTTGATGAGTTGCAAAGTCCTCGAATTATTTTTGCAGTGGGCGGGGCAGATTCATTGTCTTCTACGTCACTACAATTTTCAGGATCTAGGGTGTATCCAATAATTCGATAACATCATCATCGCTTAAGGCCTTGTCCACAAGCAATTCATCGACATTATTCTCGTTAAATGTATCAAAACCTTCTCCATCAATTTCATGTGCTAAATCAATAATTTCAGCAGAAACCGTTGATCCTTGATTAATTGTGTTTCTGTTTGAAATCCATCGAGGCCAAAGTGTTTTCCAACACGCATTTAAAGTTTGTGGTCCTATTTCACCGATAACAGAAGTAGCATGATTGATTCAGTCATTATCAGGCTCATTATCATTCAAAATAAATTGGAAGGTTCGTTTTACATAATATTTTTAAAAGTAGCCATTATGCTTTGACCTAATGGATGAATAAGGCTCGTTGTATTAGAAAGAAGAAACACTACAAATAGAAGGAAAAAGTCACATAATTTCTAAAAAAAACACCTTACAGTTGCTAAAATAATTATATTATCCTACCACAAATAGGATAATGATCACATCGAAAAACCTTCGAAAATATCCTTGACTCTAATTGCCTCTCCATCGGATTAACTTATACTTTAATTCACACATTTATAGAGCATTATATAAGAACACATAAAATACTCAAGGATATTTTTATTCTTCTCCCCGATCCTGTTTCACAGAAACAACTGTTTTCATTCCACGAATCATTGAAATGAAATATGAATGAAAAGCACAGTTTTCTAAAAATAAAAGCATATAAAGCTACAATCTATACACATTGAAAATTGAAAACTGGGAAATGGTAGCAACATAATTATATACATTTATCTTTATCTAATATTATCATAAACTATGTACGTATATATAAATATGTTCAAGGAAACTGCAGAAAAAAAAACAAAAGAAAAAACGAAAAAAAAATCAATAGGAATCCTGAAATTCTCCTATTTTTTCACTACATCATTTTTATACAGTCGAAAATCGTTTTTAGAGCATAACACCGAGTTCAGTAACCTAAATTGAACTAGATATGCTGTCTGTGTGTATGTATGTGTGTACAAACTTTTACAGGATACATATATAGAGTATTCATCTCACACCATATACGATTCATGTTTCATGGTAGTACAATGTTTTAGTATGCCGAAGAAATAAAATATCCTGCGAGTGAGGTTTTCTTAGAAAGAATACGCAGTAGTAGAGATACGAAAAATAATTCTTGGGGAAAATAAATTTTAAGTAGTTTCTAGGTTAGCCATATAAGTTCTGATGAAAATTGCAACGTGACATTTAATTTTAATGACATATCATACGTATATACATTTTAATTCCCATGTACGTACATTGCACATAAAGATATTTGAGATTTTACAGTTTCAGAGATATACAACCTCATGATTTGACGATTTATCTCTTAAAACTGAACATGTAGCATTCATCAGTTTCTTTAATTTAATCAAATTTACTTTACTTCCAACGAATTATTTAGTAAACTAGTTGTGGAACCTAATCATATAAAGAAATATTTGAATACTTATTTCGTGATGGACTGGTCGTTTTTTAAATTTAATAGCTTTTATACATGTTTGAAATCGTCAATGTGGAATCTGTTTGTATAGAATTAATATAGGTTATGGAACATGTTTTTTTATTAAATTTAATTAATTTAAATAATTATTGGGAACTAAATTATTTTCAGTTCAAATTTTAACAAGCAATAATGTAATTATAATATGTAATTTAGCAGACTAATCAAGAGATATTGGCTGTGGAACCTATGTAATTTAGTTTCTGAGGAAGCTTTGCGTAGTTTGATGTATTATATTTTAACTCTATGTAGAACTTGTTTTTATATAATGCTTAATCGATCTAAACGTTTGTTTATGGTCATATTGCAATTTAACAAATTTTTTATTGAGAAAGCAAAGGATTTGGAACCTAACAGTTTAAATTTCTTATGTGGTTATTTAAATTACTAATTTTTATTTTATTCTTAGTGAGTGGCTAACTCCAAGTAACCTGCTGAGAATTTTTTGTTTTAAAGTTTAAGTTTTTTTAATTTTTCTAGGACAACTTATGTGGGGACCAGTTTTTTGGAACAAATTATGATATATTCATTGATCATTATATTTTAGAGATTATTAAACTTTTTTCGCAACAACAAGAAAAAAAATTCAAATAGACGACGTTTAAAACCTAGGCATAAAATTGATCAACATTGGTGTAGGAAATTACGGTTATGGAACAATAATTGCAATGTAGGGCAATATTTTCTATAGTCAGTTTTCTTCCTGCTTCCATCGTATAACATTTTTGTTTCTGATCATGTGTAAATTTCACATAATTGGTTAGTTTCCAAAATAATAAATGTGGAAACTGTTGAATTTTTGATTCCTTGAAGTTTATGGTAGGCCTACTAAACTTGTTATTGTTACTATTAATTTTAAGAATGTTCGTATTTTTTTAGTTTAAGTGATTCTTGCTATATTTATGCTATTTTGCTATATTGAATTTTCTCGATTTCGACCTAGGTTGAAATAAAAACTGTTCTCTCCCCAAAAACTCAAAATGCTTAATTTTTCTATTTTCTTAAGTTAATCAAATATACTTTACTTTTAACCGAATATGTAGTACAAAAATTGTGGAACCTAATCATAAAAAACATAGCATGTCGTGATCTAGTATTTGCTTGGGTAGACTAGTGTTTTGCTGATTGTTTGAAGCCTAATGATTTTTTCGGGTTTGAAATAATCAATGTGGAATCTGTTTATGTAGAAGAAGTTAAACCAGTAGTTTTCCCATGAGCTTCTTTTTCATCAATATTTTAAAGATTATTTGTGTTTGAAACTTTAACAAACGAAAGTAAAAATTAATGCAATAAACTGCATAAATAAATGATATTTACTCAGTAAACTGCATAAATAAATATCATTTATTTATGCAGTTTATGTTTTTTTATGTTGTACACTAATAGATCTTGAGAGATGGGAAGCCATTGATAGATTCCACAGCCAATCATTCGAATGATTGGCTGTGGAATCTATTTACTTTAATTGCTCTGGAAAATGTGGTTTTGTATTTTATTTATTTATTTATTTTCATAGTAAATTAATACTATTAAACACCAATGTTCCCGTGTGGAACTTAAATTTGTCATACTATGAAATAATAATTTTTAAATGCTTCAAATTTATTTCTAGTTTTGTGTTGTGGAAAAAAAGAAGTAATTTCGTATTAAAAACTTGTGGGACATAATTATTTTACTATGAAAGGTACCTTAATGTTTTCCTAGTAACTAGTTTCAACCATGTTACCTCTTATTCTGGCCTATCGGTGATTAATTCAATTTTTCCAAGTCATTATAAAAAAAGTTTTTAGTTTGAATCTACGCTTTTTTAAGGATTACTGATGTGGAACATATTTTCATGTGTTTATTGTTTTTTTTTATTTCAGAAGAATATTAATGAGTGGAATTATTTGAATAAGCTAGGTTCCACAAATTCTTATTGCATTTGGAACACACACTAGGTAAGCCTTCGCAAATCAGTATTTTCAACACAGCTTTTAACATTGCATGTGTTTTTGTAAGCTCTTACACACCTTTTTTTAATTAAATTATCTGCCGTATTCTTTAATCGATTTTAGCTAACCTTTATATCAAAGAGTGTTTCATTCTACCTCCAAAAACTACTACATATTTTGAATCCAGACTTAATCTTTCTTGGCCCAGTATACTTATCATTTGATAAAATGTTTCACTTGATTTAGGACTGGGCTATTTAGGTTACTACGAACCCTTCAGTTTTTTCTATAAATATATTAAACACAGAAAATACATTATGAGTTAATTTTGTCGTTTTTTAACCAGAAGAGATTACCATAAGCAAAGCAAAGTAGACAGCGTTCAACGAGTTTAAAACAAGAGACAATGACTATCACAAATGAAGTTGTGAACCACTATATCAGTCAATATGGGATACCTATGGAGGTTCATTTGAACCATGTGAGAGATTGGCATAAAGAAAACACGAAAAAGCAAAAGTCATTATGATAATTTTTACTGGTGCCAGAGGATTTTAAGTTTGAAATGGTTCCATCTTCATCTTTATGTGGCCAGGAGTTGAAACCATGGAAAGACAAATAAACCAACGACATCACTTTGTGCGAGAGATAATGTGACTTTCAGGTAGGGATAGGCTTATACTGGAATCGCTTGTATTTTGGCATGCTTATTTCTAACTACTAGTTTTCAAATGATTTATCTTATGGCAATTCCTATATTCTGCTCAAGTAATAAAATAAATAGGCAACCTACAACATCAGACTTTACAAATATGTCCCATGATACAAATGGATAATCGGTAACATGCACTACCCAATTATTTTTAGACAGTATAAGCAAACAAAATATTTGTATTAGCTTAGCTCAAAGTGACAAAGCCCACATCACACCTATTTTATAATAACTTGACGTCTAATGCAAACATGTTCTAGACAAATGTTTATTTATATTTTATGTAGAATTTAGAATTAGAATCTATTAAAAATAATAAAAAATTCTATTTAAAAACCATATTGACCTTCATATGACCTTTACTTTATTATCATCAGATTATAAGATTGTTAAACGGTATAGTGCCAATTGAACACAGCAACTTTCCATGCAACTTTTGTTTAGCGCAAGTTGATTAATGCTGCATCATAGAAAATATTGAATTCCATCGATTTATTTTAGGACAATCATATTTTTGAATAAAGCGATGATGGTTATATTCATAATCATATAATCAGAAATCATGGTAATCAAAATAAACGAATTATGTTATGCAAGAGAATGTGGGGGAAATTATTATCTGATATGTCCTCCCTAAAATTGATTACGTAATGTTTATACATAGATATTTATGTGGTATTATTGTGCTCATAAATTTCCGATTGCACGAAGTGACGTGCGTATTTGTGATGGACACTAAAAATATTTTTGTTTTATTATCAATTATACAAAACATAGCAAAGCAGTCATAATGTGTTTATGGGGGTGAACGAGCTCGAATTAGAATTGGAAAATTGTTGCTACTTAACAATTTCGTCACTGATATTTAGGCCTATTATGTTATGAAAGTATACATTAGAGATCTAAAAGTGTAAATGGTGGACGGCTGAAGCCTTTGTAGTACAGCAATTCAGCAATGACCAAAGTTTTCGTTACTTCTTTAAACGAGTCATCGAACTGTATCATGCAGTCCACCCTAGGTTTTTTGTCAATCAAGACCAGGATACAATCTTAATGGTAACATCGATGAAGTGACACAGAAGAAGCATTGCTCTTATTTACTCAACATTGTGTCATATAGACTGTAGAGATGTTTATATGGTATTTATCATAAAACGGTTAATTCAATTGATTTGTAATGATTAATCAATTATTTTAAAATTTAATTTGTGTTAATTTTAATGTTTTGTGTTAAATAAAGTGTATATAAATTAGATTTTCGGCGATTCATTGACGTATTGATCATAAAACGGTTAATTCAATTGTTCCAGTTACAGGTAAGTACATTTTTGTGATGACCATTAACTATTATACAAGTATTGAAATCTATGGCAGGATACAATTTTGGATATATTTTACGAGTTATGTGAAACACTCAAATAAAAACAGTAAAACCAATAAATACTCAATAAATATTTGATTGATCGTCTTAATCAATTTTGGTTCGAAAATAAATTTCTTTGCTGTTGCCTAAAACAATTAGAGCGGTACAAATTAGCTAAAATAAAATTTGTGAGTTTATTGACCGAATATAGAGATTTATCTGCTATCAGAACGAAAAAATCGTAAATAGGAAAAATAACCAACCACTTTACGATTAGTAGGAAAGTATATAGGATTAGGATTTAGGAAAGGATGGTAAGAGATCAAAAACTACAATAGCAATATAAGTTTTACGAAATCGTATTTCTTTGGGTAAAATGTTAACGACTTTCTAAACTTTTGATGCTACGGACACAGTACAAAAAGATTAGAAAGAGTTTTCCGCTCGTAAACCTATATAAATATTTTGACGACACTGTTATTGTTGTCCAATAAGAAGTATTATGTTTTGTATTTTTTAGGTTAATTTGTATTTACGAGACAGTCACCCTAAAACGATTAATTCTCTTGTTTTGCAATTAATATTGATTATGGTCCGATTATATGTTTATTTGAACCTAATTTAGATGTTTGGCCTATATCGTGTATTGTATCATGATTATTTGAAATTCTGTAAATAATTTACAATGATTAGAAGGCATAAAATACAAAAAAAAGCGTAACGAAATCTAATTGTTGCAGAGTACTGAATAAAAGATTATTCGCAGAGTCAAATTCGAGATGAAAGTTTTTTACCTCCGCCCACCTTAAATAATACTTTAAATATTTATCACCTCGATTTGTATCCTGAAATTATGGTAAAGTAATGTTATGTAATGTGGTATATGTCGCAGTCACTGTAGTCGAAGGGGATTAGCAGAATACAACAAAAATCAAGCAACGATCGGGATGGAGCCCATTTTACTTATTTAACTGAGTCATTATAAGATCCCCGATCATGGTGGTACGAATCGCCATTCGGTGCTATAACATTGGTTCATTTACGCATGCGTTTATTTTGTGGCTGCAGTGAACCTTCCAATTATCGGTACCGAAGAAAGAAAACGATTAGGGTCATGTGGAGATAATCGTAGGATAAATACCAGTACGATACTGGGCCGATACCCGATCCCCCACATACAAAATTTTAACATGCAACTGAATGGTTGTGAGATATTCACAAAAATAGATCTCCTAAAAGCTATAACACATAATTCCAATCGCACCGGAAGATGTTCATAAAACATCTATTTCGACTCCCTTTGACCTATTTAAATTCACACGTATGCCATTATCGCCATTATCACCGAATCATCATTCCGTTGTCATTGCGTGGATATGTGCTCAATCTGTTGCATGAAGACCATCCAGGTGTAGTACGAATGAAGATGTTGGCCAGGTCATTGTGTTGATCGCCTAAAATTGATAAGGAAATCTCAAAAACGGTTTCATCATGTGAATTTATCAAAAGTACAAGCGAGCTAAGCCTGATGACTTTAAAGAAGATTTATAGCCAAATAGTGACCAGGTTTTTCGATTTTGGAGGCAAAACCTTACTGCTGACAATTGATTTAACATCTAAATTAGTCGTTGTGGAAATTATGATGTGGAACTTATGTGGAAATTATGCTACGCTGACGTGATTGGTAAATTCGAAAAACTATTTGCGACCTTTGGTTTCCCTAATGAGCTGGTTATAGACAATGAAAGTATTTTTCCCTTAATAAGTCCAGTATATGTTCCCCAAGCCAATGTGTTCGCTTAATGAGCTGTCGAGTCAGTGACGCGGAGCCTAATCAAATAAATTGGGGAGTAGATAAACTGCTCCAGTGGCAAATCGCAGAAAGATTTGTTAAACGTGCTGTTTAGTTTTCGCAACACGCCAAATGTTGAGAATTCCGAGAGTCCTGCTAGCTGTATGCCGAAGTTTGAGCCAAGGATGCGATAATCACAGTTGAGACCGTAATCTGATGCCATTATCAGAACTTCGTAATGCGGCTCAGACCTTTTAGCGATTCATGAACGAAGCCGTTTGAGGCTTAGACCTTATGTCTTTGCTTACATCGACGACAGACTCGTCGCTTCAAAAACCGAAGTAGAACACAAACTACTTAACAATTTTTTCATCGGTTTGTTCGGTTTGATGTTCATATTAAGGCCTAAATGAATTTTTTGTAGCTAGGACATTAGATTTCCTGAGCCAGAAAATAACACCCGATGGAGTACTATATACCGTCTACAGAACGAATTAGTGCCATCGTAGATTTCCCAGCTCCGACAAACATTAAATCTTTCCTATATCGATTTCTGGGAATGATAAAATATTGCCATAGATTTATACCGAAAATTGTGCACATTCCGGCACCGAATCAAGGTCATTTGGCGGCTTATTGCGTAAGGCCAAAACACAAGAGAATTACTCTTAGACAAACGAATGTCGCCCTTATAGCGCAGAGCCGCAATTAGGCTTAACATTTTTAAAATATTGAACAACTTATATCCCATCCTGGCATAGGCGAGGTACGCATAAATTGATTTCACAACGATATTTTTGACTGAATTTGAACAAGGATGTGGCCCATTGGACTCAGACTTGTTTGGTGATTTTGTCTGGCGTTCAGCGCCACTTTTCCTACGAAAATCAAAAATGTCTTAGGCCATGAAACTTACTTAAAATCGTCGGCCTGAACACGACGTTACCTTTAACAAACTTACCTTTACAAAATGAAAGCCGAATGATCTTCAAACAACAGATTTTAAAAGCGTTTACCCTTCAAATGAGGGGTTCTTGGCTTTTAACGGTTTCTCGTCGCATATGCGATAACGCATCCAGAACTATCTTGTCCTTGCCTTTTTTCGTTTCCTTGCACAATACATAATTGTGTAACTGTACTCGGAAAAAATTACGGCCCATCAAAGGAGCCCGAATACTAGCGAATCGTCTAATCCTTCAATTAAATGACTAAATGTCCGTTCCTACACAAAAACGACTCCTTCTTCGGGTGGTAATGAAACATCAAACTACTTATACCAAACTTCATTTTGCATATCAAAAATCAATCGCCAAAATTCTTTATCCAGACAAACTTCACGTCCTTGTGAATCAAATTATCGTTCGTCATCACCAAAATTCGGAATCAAGAAAAAAAAAATTGTTTACAAAACTCCCTGCACCTAAAGTGGCGAGAGAACTTAGATCCTTCTTAGTAATCACCGGATTCTATTGCGGTTCCATCGTGGATTCTTCTAATCTCGCTAAATCATTAATTTCACTCAAGCAAGTGAATCTCACTAACGAACAAAGTTTGCTCTTCCATAATAAAATAAAAACTTCCTTTATTTCAAACAAGGTCGTATTATCATTCTCCAATTTACAAAACGAATTCGAAATGACCATTGTTTTCTCCAACTTCACACTATGTACAGTACTTTCTCAAAACGGATGACCAATCACGTTGCAGTCTAGGATCTTAGACGAGAAAGAGAAAAATTGCAAAATTTCAAAAAATTTCCAATCATCCCCCGTTGCGATTCAAACCCGGCACCAACCACCGCAGCTTTAACCACTGCTCCAATTGCCCGGTTTTGATGAAGTACTAGACTGGATTTCCTCATGAATTTCTAAAACAACTTGTTTATTGTACCGCAAAGACCAACATTGGCCTTTTGAAAACTGTTTTATTATTATTAGTAGTTTACCATTATAATGGCGTGAAACTTTTTTGCCATTTGTTTACGGCAAATTAAATATTAAATTTTGGTGCTGTACCTGTATACACAACAATACACATACGTTCGAAATATTCAAAGTAGATTTACGATATAATTTATATGCCCGCATTAAAAATTTAATGCGAACAAATTTGTTTTGATCTTACGAATGGAAATGTAATGGATTTTTTTTTTCGTGTGCACCAGTTCGAAAAGGTATATAACTTTATGCACGTGTAAAATTTTTTACGGCTTTTAAAATTTTGTCAACATTATTTTGTGACATGAGTGCTTCATTTTTGTGTCACAACAAAATATTTAATTCGATATTAGGTAGAGAAAGTGAATTAAATTGTTTGATTCGAACCAGGAATCAATTTAAAAGGTAAATTTTATGTTTTCAAATGTATAACGCGTGCAAATCGTTTTATTTGCTACGGTATTAAGTGGTTGCACACGTTTATAACTTCCTTGGAGGCTCATACAGGACAATTACCGGTTATTGCATACTATATACTTGGTCCTTAATTTCAATGGAGATATAACTATTAGGATAACTTCTCACAAGTTGAATTATCCAATTTAAGCCCTTGAAGAATCAAATCACGTTATCCTGCTTCTATATCTCCTTTCGGTTTTAATTACGTATCTTACTATAGTCCACTAAATACAAGTATGCTATGGTAACCACCTGGGTTTCGATTCTGGTTCGATGATATGATAATGAAAAAAAATTAATATCATCAAGTTTTCATTTGCTTTTATCAGTTTCTTTCATTATCAATATTGAAAACGCGATTCCGGTTTACCAAATTGATAAAATGCATTAGTTCTGAGTTTTTACGCAGGATGTCAGTGAAAACTGTTATACATTTTCAGTTCAGTGTTATATATTTAAATAAAATATATGTCAAAATTTGAAATAGATTTTTTTATACACAAATTTATATTAATTTATGTATTAGTTGGTAAAATTGAAACTACGTGCTGGGTTTTTAATATTTAACATTAACAGAATACACACAACACACATATAAAATACACACATACAGAATACATACAATGATACAATACACGAAACACATACATTTAGGCGCAAAGACAGTAATTTTATCATCGGCGATAATTTTATCATCGGTGTCAAATTCAGTGGAAAAATTAGAAATTTTATCAGTTCGATTTTGTTGCTGAAAAGTGTTTATCGCCGATGATAAAATTACTATCTTTGCGCCTAAACTTATGTGTTTCGTGTATTCATAATATAAATACACATGTATAACAGTTTTCACTGACATCATGCGTAAAAAGTCAGAACTAATATATGTTATCAATTTGGTAAACGGGTTTCGAGTTTTAGATATTGATGATGAAAGAAACTGAAAAGCAAATGAAAACTTGATGATAATTTTTTTTTCATTATCATATCATCAAAACAGCATCAAACCCCTGTACTGACGAAATGATAAACTAGCTACCAAGATCTATTTAGTTTAGTCTTCAATTGGTCCTTCGAGCCGGATAACCAGAACTGCTTTAGACAAAATTCCTAAATGTTACGCGTGTGCTTTGTGAATCCAGTGGGTTGGTAGGATTACTTTTATCGAATACCTTTTAGTGTTGAGTCTGATGACGTAGTAAAAATTTCAAAATATGTCAAGGAGAATTATACAAGAGGAGCATAGCAAAAGGATACATTATACGAATGAGAAATCACGTATACTGTCAGTGATCGTATGCCATTTGCAGATTAAGCGGCTTGATGGGAACTGCTGGGATGGTGTTTCTCAACTTTACTGATTGTGAATCCTAACTCAATTTCCCTATTTCTATACGAAATATTATCGTTTATTGTCGTCCACAATATCAATATATGATACTGTCACTTAAACTCTAGATGAAACTACATCATCCCGTCTATTTACCAAAATTGAATATTTGCTGGAGATTATATAAAAAATTTCCCGGTATATAGCAAAATCGGGTTGAACGACCATACTCCAAAGTTTCAATATTTACGAGGGTATCAACGTGATTAAACTGATTTGGTGAAGCATATTCCAGTCATCGAGTGAAATTATAAGCAAATATGGCAGTAAGTTGTGTCAGCGATACGGCAAACCAAAGTATATGTTAAACTCACTAATTAAATGCTTTATGGACTAATTTGATGTAGTGCATAGAGGGACAAATGCATGGCTTATATATTTCTTGCTAGGAGTGCTTAAAACAGTGAAACCAAGAACTTTCTGTCTTCGAGGAATTTTTCAATTTTATTTGTGAAAGATGCGATTTCATTGAATCCTGTGAACCAGTAAAAAAACGTACAACAAGACGAGTGGTATCGATGAGTGCTATAGTGAATATGAACTGTGTAAAGGTGACCACAAGCTACATCAATGATCAAGATTGTAAACTGGATCATCACGTAGTGCTAACATCATAAAATGAAACTGCTATTTTGATGACCTACTGACAGAGGTAGAAGTCGCGAAACAAGCTGAATCGTCGAAGAGAAAAAAATCTGAAGTTTTAACTGAAGCAGAGTATATGTATTAAAAAAATGGCAATCCAATGTAAGTAAATATTCCGAAGCAAGTGAATCTACAACAATAAGTGAAGAAGGATCAGGAGAAGGGTGTCACCTATGTTAAGCTTATATTGGAAATTGAAAGCCGATAAATTTCGTGGATACACCGTATTGAACTTGTACCACAAAAAACTTTCTGCCAATAGCGGATAGAATTTTTAATTGGAGTGGCTATTACCGTTTACGGTTAACATTAAGTTGTTGATGAAAGAATTAGGGAATCGTAAGGTGCCATCGAATCTGAAGAGTAAAAAAGGAAAGATTCATGATCAATTTACTTTATTAGATTTAATATCAATTTAGCGTTATGTTGGTACTTCGTACAATGACGGAACGAACAACAAGATGGCCCGAATTATTTCGCTCTATACGGCATTGGCATTAAAATTCATGTTCAATTTGTGAAACAAAATTAAAATATGCACTGGAATCAAGGCACTCGAACTCGAAACCGCTGAATTAACAACTGTTCGTATTCCACAATGAAACATTTACTGTCAGTATTTTTTTACTGTTAAACCAGATGAAGAAAAAAATCCTAAATTACTTTAGAGCGATAATGATAACCGTTTTTTGTTTTGTTTTGTTGTGACAAAAACAAAATACAAAAAAAAACGATTGACTTTGTCGCCCTAAAGGCGAAAGTACGTATGCGAATATAAAATATAAAAAATATCCGCATAGTAACCAATCAAATCAACACATATAAACCATGTGACTAGCATCACCAATCAAATCACTCGTATGGGGACAAAAATCGCCGCATTCTATTTAAAAACAAATTTAAAACATTTCTATCTCTGATCTTACTTTGTTTTTATTTTGCTACGCACTATTATATCCGCAAACGTCTGATTGGATTGGTGAAACTAGTCACATAGTCACATGGTGTATATGGGTTGATTTGATTGGTTACGCGGATATTTTTTATATTTTATATCCGCATACGTACTTAAAGTAATTTAGGATTTTTTTCTCTTTCTGGTTTCACAGTAAAAAAATACTGACAGTAAATGTTTCATTGTGGACTACCGGTCTAAAACAAAGGTAGTGCCATTTAGCTCTAAATTATGTTCATTGGCTCCTCGCATTATTCACAGAATATCCTTGCCGAATGCAACATTTGCACTGCCAAACATTAAGTATCCGGTATTATTACCTACAGGGACCTCCAAATTACCAACATGATAGTACAATATCTGCACGAGATTACTTTCCTTCCACGCCCGATACTTTTAACCGCATTACTCACGTCACAAGTATTGAATTCTTGGTGTATGGGGAACATATTATTCCAATATTTGTTTCCAATATTCAGCATTGAGATCAGCTCAACAAACGGGAAGTTTACCACAAACAAGGGTTACGCCAAGATGGCCTTTATACTGGCAGCAAAGGAGGCAAGAGGTACCAAGCTTATCAAAAAGTTTATTTTAGCTCCATATGCTTTTCAACCAAAGCATATGGAAATGGTTTCAGATTTGACCATTGACTCATTTTTTGCTTTATTGGATCAATTATTTAGAAAATGTGCTCTGACCCAGCATAATTTCTTACACTGAGGCCGATTGCTGCTCTTCCATACTGCTTAGTGAGGAAATTATAGATAAAAGAGGAATTTTGGTATTAAAATCACAAGAGACTGTTTTGTTGTTGTATGTTGTCAATTTTGAGTCCATGTTCCTGCATATCCGTTGAAGTTAATCTTAATATCAAGTGTTTTCGAAAATAATTGACTCGTATACTTGGGTCAAAAACAATAAACCTTGGGACTCCAAATTTAGCTATCCATGTGGAGAAACTTGCAAATTGAAATGTGGCAGCAGTCATATAGTGAACCTCATTATTTCAGACCATTATTTTTGAATCTTTAGAAGTAGAAGATCAAATGATATTTTTTATCAAAAGTTTGACGGATGGTTTAACACCAGGGTATTGTTGGCTTTCGTTAAGTTATACTAAGAACAACAGCTTAGCCATAATTTTAGATTACAAGTTTTAAAAGCAAGTATCGATTTCTCTGACCACGGAATCCTTTATTTTATTGTTCTTCTTATATAGCCTTTCAGAAGAGCGTTAAAGACTCTCTGATCAGCTGTATAGAGATAAGTAAACCGTATTTACAAATTAATGGTACCAGATAACTTTTAGTGCGTGCCAACTGTTTCAGGGCATTTGAATGCAGTTTTGATTTGGAAATATACCTTGTCCAGTGATCTTGTATCCTAAAAATGTAATTTTGGTCGCTGTGAATACGCATTTGTCAGTGCTAACAATAGTTCCGTGTTCTTAAAAAATTTAAAAAATAATTTTGAGGTTTTTAAAAGTTTGTCCATCGATTTTGAGGCAATCAAAATTCAAAACGTTGTCTAAGTAAACAAAACTAAATTTTAGTTTTAATAGAACTGAATCAGTCTGTGCTGCATTTCGTACTCCAAATGTCATTTTTATAAATTCAAACAGTCCGAAAGGAGTAGAATAATAGTTTTCTTAAATATGTCTGTCGTTTGAATAGGAATTGAGTGGTACGCCTACAAGTTCTTAGTCCGAAAACATTGTACAGCCTTCGAGTTGAAACAAATATGTTGGAAGTGTGGAATTAGAAACTAACCGTCATTGTGAGATGTAATCACCATAAGGTCTTCAGGTCCTATTTTCATCGCTAAATATAATAGGCTGTACTACTTGGTCGACCAATTTCCATAAATTCCTCTTTAGCTTACCGTAGTTTATAAGGAGCTCAACGACTTGTTACGACTTCCTGGCTACTACTTATAGATACTAATTGACTATGTGTAGTCCGCTTAAAAGACGAGAGGATTATTCGCACCTGCACTGGTGCAAATAATCCTCCCGACAACAACAGAACAGTCTCTTTTTCTTCCATAATTGACGAAATGCATTTTCTGGATTTGTTTAGTACCTGTAATGGTTTTTGGTCGCGAGTGCTAATCCATGTAAAATGTTGTTTAATTTGGACCTTTCTGATTCACCTAAAACAACGAGTTACTTATTCTTTGAATGTTGTGTACGAAACCTTCCTTTTACCTCTTAATATTAGATCACCAAATGTCACATAATATCTTGCATCTATAATGCTGCAACACCTTGTGCATATTTTGTTTGTTCCGTTTGAATATTAGTTACTGCTACCGTTGCTATCTGTTGGAGATTGGCAGGAGTCCGCACTTAAAATGAAGGACAGTTATTTAGAGTAAACAACAATCAGGCGTTTCATCACTTAAGGGCTTATTATTTGCAAAAAAACACGTAAATTTGCCACAAGTCGTTGCCTGGATGTACCAAATGATTTTCGATTTTAAAACAGCAAAGCCCATATCAGTTTTTCAGCAGTAACGAGTTTCTATTTGACCGCTATTGAAAGCTATCAACATTAATAATTTTCAATATTAATATTCTACCTGCTAAAATTCGCACATTCCCAACTTCACTACCAAAATATCACCGTATTAGCAACATTATTAGCCAAAAAAAATGTTTTGGTCAATAAAACCTGTTCGATTGACACCAGATACTTATCAAACGCACCTCTTATTTGTTGGTAGTAGAATTACAATTATGTCTTGTTTTGCCCTTTTTTAAATTTAATATTTAAATAATTTGATTCAAAACTACTTAGGGCACGTTTTGTGTCGCGTGTGTGCTTCAACAGGTAGGCAATTGATTTCAAATTGATTGAACTATATTGAATATATAGAATAAAAGGTCTAATTTGCTTTATACTATTATATAGAACGATTATAACATAATTTTAGATTTAGAAATACTTCGTCACGTTATTCAAGTTTTAGAAAATAACATATTGATACAAATAATTGAGATATATTGAGATTCATTTCTATATGGCCGCATCTTAAATCCTTTTCATTTTTCCTTTTAATACTCATGTTGGAATGACAAGCACTAAAAAAATGCATTCGACACTTGAGTAAGATGTGCCACCCTATATAGAGGAGAAAAGGCAAAAAAATCGTCAATGTCCCCTCTAGTATCTAGGCTCTGGTGTAAATACAGTTCAATTATTCATGTCGACCAAAATTCATGTCGTACCATCGACCAAAATTGAATACAAAAATATGACATTTATGCTTAATTTGATTTATGTACCTGAAAAATAGAAAAACTTTCAGGTAATAACAATTTTTCCTGTAAAAAAAGTTATGGTCTCTAGAATTTCAAAACAATAAGATCGATAAATATTGAAACAATTCAACTTTTAATTGAATCTTTTAAGTTTTCATCAGAACGTGGGAAAATGATTGAATCGAATATTCGATTTTTTAAGCATAAGCACATGTGATATTTGTAAACAAGACAATATTTTGTAGGATGAGCCTGACACAAAATATGTTAGTAGGGTATGAGAAACTAAATCTTACAGACTTTAATTAAATTTCAATCTCGTGCACGTTTTGCTTTTAATGTGTATATTTTCATGAATATCTGAGAGTTAAGCCAATATATAGTGAATTAAAGCGATAGTATTTCAATGCAGTTTCGGAATGTGTGGTGGCAATTCTGTCAAATCAAATTGATTTAAGCAACTCTCTCTTAAATGTTGTTAGATTTTAGATTTTTTGGGCTTCAGGGTTTCTTATGCGTCATTTTTTCGCAATCTTCTTTTACTTGTTTGTGGAGTTCAAACCCTTGTTGGGTTTTCAGGATCTTGTTTATTAAATGGACATAATTTTCTGGCTGGTTTTCTAAAATATTTTTAAAAAAGAAATTGAAATTTTAACGGTCCATCAAAATTAAAAATAACCAGGGGTTATTTCATCCACCGATACAATCACCCAGGTAGAATTTTCTCTTAGAGTCTAGAAAAAAACAGAAAATCAAAATAGCAACTGGAGTTTAAGCAAGTTTAAAATGAGGGAATTACACAGCGATAAAACAAAGGCCAAATAGGTTTTGAATGAAAAACCTAACACATAGTACTACCATCATAAGAACAAAACAGTTGAAAACCCATTGATGTTCCAGATGTCGAGGCGATAGAATAACGTAAAAATTTAGTATAAATATATGACATTTAGGCGGTTATACATATAAAAATATTTTGATTATTTTAAAACGATGTCATTAGCGACATCTAGCGCGTCAATAGGCTAACATGCCATGATAGTACTATGCGTATTTATATTGTGGATGAATAAAATAATTAATTATCGCTGAATTTTGTGTTGATGGCTCAGGCGAAGATCTCGCTAGGGTACTAATTTGTGAGAGGAATTATGAGACCTTTAAAACCTAATAAACAAGAATGGCAGTCCAAATAAGCACTGCGAAAGAATAGCTATTATCTACAAATGGAATAATTGTGGGGGAAAAAATCCTATTGAGATACTCCTCAAGAGTATCAGGATTACCTTTTAATGGCAACACACCTTCTTCAAGTAGAAAAACAACTAAATAAAAACATGTAGATGAAGAAGGAATATATAAACTTCATCTACTTGGACCATGTTGTAGAAATAAGCCAACTGGATCATACAGGCAGAAGATATTTTCTAACACACTATGCAGTAACTAGGGACGATAGCTCAACAACCATATTAAAATAAGTCTTCAACGCTTCAGTGAAAACTTCAAATCAAATATCAATAAATGATCTACTTCATACTGGTCCGACAATACAGCAACCCCTTGTAGGGATATTAGTGCGCTTAATAAAGCATATGTACGCAGTAAAAGCTGATATCAAAAAAATGTTAAGGAGAAAAAAACGTTCACCAGATCAAAGCTATCAGTTAATATTTTGAAAAAACAAGAAAGATTCAATCACGTTAAGCCACAAGAGGTTTACGCTAATTAGTTCAAGATGATGGCAATAAATACCTAATGGTGTCACACCGTTAAAATCCAAATTAACCATTCCTATATTGGAGATGTGCAACTGTAAATCAGAAGCCTTTATAGCGGCGTTTAAAAGTTTTGCATCACTTTGAGGTAATTGTTTTGACGTTCACAGAACGCTGTGTGGTTTCAACTGATTAGAGGCTTCAAAATACTATAAAGAACGATCTGATCACTGCATTGAAAATCTACCTACGTTAAAAACTAGCAGAACAGGTTGCAAAAATGGCACTCTGTAGCATTGCATATTACGAAAGACACCACACATGGGTAGACTGTAGGAAGTGGCAGTTAAGTCCATAAATCATTATATACGCCTCTTCTTTCACTATCAGCAGACCCCCTCTAAACATCAGCCATTTAGAGTTTTGAAAGAGCAGGCTAACCGAATACATATTACTGTTACAGAAGCGTTGGATCAAAAAGGAACCAAATTTAGCAAAGGAAGATCTGGTACTCTTAATAATGTTGACATGTCTCCAGGAAAATGGACTATAAAGTTTCTATAAAGTTCGAACTGTAAAGGTTAAAAACAATAACGGAGGTTTATCAAAAAAGACAATTTATTAAGATTAGTTGCTTGTCGATTAAAGTAAATTAACAGATGCAGCAGAAGTACAAAAAAAAATTTAAAAAATTGCTCAAAGAAGTCTAACCAACGAAGAATGGAAAATTATAAAGTAATTTAATCTCACTTCCAATTGGAGAGAGCTTAATCATCTCGGGAACACTGCTCGTCAACTGGACAACTTAAGGTCAAACGGATCACCAGCACACTACTTTTAACTAAGATGAAGCCATTTCTGCACAAATAAACTCTATAACTGAATTAATGGATCCACATCGAATTTTCAGAATAGATATGGTACAAATGAAGCACAACGAGGAATAAAAAATAATATATATATATATATATATATATATATATATATATATATATATATATATATATATATATATATATATATATATATATTATACGAAGCTATAAAAATAGCTGTAGACCAAAGCTCTATCTAGGGGTCTTCATTCAAATTCTAGAGGATCCAAAGGAAAAAGCACAAAAGACTAGAAACATAACTGTAATTAAACCAACTCAAGCTTAAGAGTTGCCAAAAGCACAATCTTATTTAAAAGAGCAGAAAATGCAAATCTATAATTTTGCAAAGCACAATGTCATCAATATAGGAGTTGATTATTTCGGCCTGTTTAAGTTTTTACTAATAAGCTGCGTCTCATAGGTCTCCAGTTCACATATGGCTTGGTTGTGGGAGACACCTAGTCATTATCTGGTAGGCAGCAGTTTGGTTAGAATCTCAGAACTAGTAGTAGTTTATATGGTAATGTTAATTTTGTGGATTCCGACAGTTTAAAATCTGATATTTTGATTTTACATCAGAACATTCGTAGCCTTCGTAGAAACTTTGACATCCTAGTAGCCAATATTAACGCCTACAAGAATAAACCATTATTTATATACATTGTTTGGTGCTTGTAATGAGACCTATAGATCTGGTGGGGTGAGTGTTTATTATGACTCTAATTTGAGTTGCTCATTATATGCTTTTAATTTATCTTCGGCTGACATTTTAGGGTTGACTGGAGTTTGGCTAATGATATGTATGTAATTTGGTCTTCTTTTGGACTTGAGTCTTTGATTACTGTTTCTACAAGAGTTACATCATCAACATCTACGTGTATCGATCATTTTTTTGTACGGCTCAGAACAAATGACCTTTCATGTTCAATATCTTCAGCGATCGATCTCAAAATCTCGGATTATCATCTTATTAAGATATTGTTTAGATTTAATAAATTAAATTAAATTTACATTATTGCCATCCAATAATGTAAATCAAATTTTGCAAAGTTAAATGAAGTTTTTGAGCAAGTGGATTGAGGAGTTGTTCTTAATCTAAGTGACTCGTCCTTACCTCTTGATCAGTTTCTGGAGACTGTTTCGATTATATTGGAGCAGTGTTACACTTATTCCCGGATGAAAAACATAAAACTACTACAACCATGGAGTTCCAACAAACCAACTTCTAAGAAAACTAAGAAAGATTTTTAAAAAAATTGGAACTTAGTAAATGAAATTTTAACCAAAAAGCCCAAAGATTCATTTATGAAAAACATCGTAGCAGACAACGGTGCAGTTCTTACAAATGGTATAGATATTTCAAATGAGCTAAATTCTAATTTTACATGTGTTGCCAATGAGCTACGTGCTAAGTTTTTCTCGAATAACGCAGCAGTAAAATTCAACTTACCTTCTGATTATTGCCCAAAAACTTTCTTTTTGACTCCTGTTTCGAACAATGAGGTAATATATATGATTGGTTCGTTGAAACCGAAAAATTCACTTGATAATGAAGAACTTAGTAGCTGTAATTTGAAAGCTATTTCAAGGTTCGTCAGTCTGGTCATAGCTCACATTTTAAATTTTGACTTGTACCTGCAAAGCTTAAATCGGCGTCTATTATCCCTATTTTCAAAAAAGGCGATAGAAATATCAAAAGAAACAATAGATTTATTGCCAGTTATTCTGAAGTTTATAGAACAAGTAGTTAAAAACGGAGTTACTAATTTCTTAAATACTTTTAATGTACTTAGTCCTCACCAACATGGTTTTATGCTGTTTAAAATTTCTATTTAGCATATTTTTTTAGCATATTCAATTGGTTAACTGATTTAAGTATCTTGGAATAAATTTGGATTCTAACTTAAATTGGGAGACTCATGTCAATAATTTGAAACATTATTTTACATCGACATCTAGAATTGTCTACCTCCTTCGAAATGTTTGTCCTGTTTCTGTGCTGAAGATGACATATCATGTATTGGTTATGGCTAAAATGGAATATGGATTATCTTGTTGAGAAGGCTATTATCCAACTTTCTCAAAACCGTTGTATGTGCAACAGAAAATGATGCTACGAACATTATTGCGGAAGAAAAGGACCGAATCATCTTGGCCTTTATTTGCGTCTAGCAAAATCTTGCGGTTTTTTGTTGTTGCATACGATTACGAAACGTATTCGCGTTTTTCTATTGTTGCTCGATAGCAAAACCACACTCGTCATTCCAAACAATTTGGGCTTAATTTTCATCATACCTAGAGTCGCCTGGGCAGCACTGACCATTAAAATTTTCAATACCAACCATAGATATAATATTATGTTTTCTAATCTTCATCTTGGATGGCATTTTCTCTGAAAACAAAATCTGTTAATAAACTAATTGCTCTTAACCAAAGGCTGTAATAAATTGAGTTAGTTTTCGTCTGAAAATATAAATTAAAATAAATTAGATTTGAAAAAAATTGGTTAAAAATTACAAATCAATTGAATTAACCATTTTATGACAAATACGCAATATAATCTTATGAACATCTAATTTATATGCACTTTATTTGACACAAAACTTTAAAATTAATATAAATTAGATTTTCAAAAAATTAATTACAAAACAATTGATTTAACCGTTTTATGTCAAATACGTCATATATGCTCCGAAAATCAAATGATTATGCACTTTATTTGACACAAAAATTTTAAATTGTTATAAATTAGATTTAAAAAAAATTGATTTAACATTACAAATCAATTGAATTAACCATTTTATGACCATACTTTTTAAAACTTAATTGTGTAAATTAATTGTGATCAAAATATCAAAAGATTTTGTAACAATTGGTAAATGGGCAGTACTAAAATCAAAATAGTTTGCAAAATCTGAATTGTACTTTGTGTTAGTAAGATCCTCCACCAAAACAGGATAACCACCAAAACAGGCTATGATTTATTAAAACTTTACAGGTCCACTAAGGTGGCGGTCGCATACATTCTGATTAAACAAAAATTGTAAATTAACCCTTAACTTTATGTTTCTCCACCCCCCAATTTATCCTCATCAAAAATGGTTAATGAAAAAAAATAATTTTCCATTCAATTTCCACCTAATTCATTAAATTACTCGCTCTATGATTTTCTCATAAAACATAACTAGTTAAACCACATTGCTGATTAATTCAATCGCTCATCAAAATCAAACAGCGAACTCATTAACTCAATGAATTTGATTACTACGATTATGATTAGTTTGGGAAATGTAAACAACATTTTAATCGATTTTCTTTATAAATTTTCACAATCGTAAACAAAATTCAGTCTACTCAATTTAGGTAACTACTCGTAAAGTAGTCTACACACACATACATAAATTTATAAATTTCAACCATCGAGAAAACTTTTGATTGGGATCACAATGTAAATAATCAAAAAAATTGAAAATGAAAAATCGACTTTGAAAACTTTCGTCATGTGACTTAAATTCACATGCCGTGTGTAACCAATAAAAAATTGGAATTTTTTTTTTTCAATTTTAAATAATCGAACATCGATTACATAATAAGACACAAACACAAACATAATCTTTAGTTGATTTATTACTCCTAAATTTATAAGAACTTACCTATATATTTTCCTGTCAAAGAGGAAAATACGAGTATTTTGTTTATGTTTCGAATTAGGTTGTCGGGAAAGGGAAAAAATATATTTAACCGCATGAATTATGGCTTTTATATGGCTTTTCACTCTAATTATTTTGTACAATTTGTGAAAATTTTTTGATTTGCTCACCTCTCATTCGGATGACGTCGTTCGATTGAGAAGAAAATTATTGTTCGACATAATTTGTAGTGGATAACACCTATACCACAGAACATGTGTTGGGGTACGTCACCTTAATCAATTTATAACGTGATATTGAGAAAAGGATAAAATCGAAAAAATGTAATATTGATGGGGAATATTGAAGCCATACAAGTGAAATCGATCGTTTGACTATAGGTGATTTATGGTTATGTGGTTTTGTTTTAGGCAGAACGTTTTTTATTTGTCACGTGCAGATATTTAAACTACGACGTTTAAAGCTACTGCCGATGAATTTCATCAAAATCGGTTAACAACTCGCCGAGTTCCTCCCTAATTGACCATATTCCAAAACTTTCCTAAAAAATCATTTTAAGTTTAAATTACATGTCGAAATATCCTGTTTTGAAATATCCAGTGTTGTACCATATCTCGTTTTGTCAAATCCTATTTTGAAATATTCAGTTTTAAAATGTCCAGGCTCCCCAAGCATGTAGCCATTTAATAAGATAATGAAGCATATCGATTTTAAAATAAGGCAGTACGCTTTATCGATTAGCTTGGTATTCAACTGATTTCGGATTTTCACACTGGATCTATCAACTAGTCACAGCATGCCAAAAAGCGATGCAATTGTTTCGAATTACCATCGAATTTCGGTATGATTTTAAGCGCAATATTTATATCAACTTCTTCACCTATCTTGATTGTCTTTGATTTTAGACTTAATTTAATACGGGGTAGCTGTACAAAAATTCTGCTCGTTTTCCTGAGAAAGAGCGTGGGTTCGAACCCCACATCTGACACTAAAACTGTTGTGGTACACGAGGTGCTACGATCTATTCAACACAAAACAGTTGTAAATATATTTGTAATATTATTTCAATTTATATTTTTTTATTTTAATATTATTATTTTACAAATGGAAACGTAAATTAAAAATAAACGTTTTTATTATTATACTTTTATTTTCATAATGGCGTCTTCCATAGCGCATCATATTTATTAATCTGTTATTCTTTTTTTTTTTGTTTTTTTATAAAATGACGGTCGAACAAAAACTAACTCCTTACTCGTTTTTTTTTTTGTTTTTTGTTTTTTGTTTTTCTAGTTTATTTATATTTAAATGTAATTATTCTTATGTTGGTTGCATTTAGTAACCCAATAAGCCAGCTATTGCGATTACACAACAATAGCACACTGAATTTACTCGGTTAACCAAACTGCCACGTTTATCTCTTCTCCATTGGAGATGATTTAGGTAGCGCTTTGTAAACGTACTGTACGTACTGTATTTGTTTAGTAAGTCTTCGAATCATGCTCATTTTACTTTGGCTTGATAGTTCGCATTTTGCTTTGGCCAATATTCTTCATGTAGATGCAACCAATTTTCTACCATTGACAATTTTGGTTCACAGAATTTCTTACGGCAATTCTTTGGGACGCACATTCGACTGCATTGTATCACAAAGGATAATAGCTCTAACCGAGAAAAATCATTATTTGTCTTAGACCGTTTCAACTTAACTTTCACCTGTTCCAATTTTGTTTCAATTTAAACAGCCTGTGATGATAGTAGCTACCCACGACAACGAGGGTTTTAAGCGATTCCAAATTTCACTATACATGTAACCACAACAGAGAAATCAGATGTTCAAAATAATGAATTAAAATCGTTCGGTTCCACTTGATTTGGTCGAGCAACAACAAATTAAATCCCAACCAAGCACGTCACATTAACATAATATCATAAAGGCGTACATTATCTACGCATCCTTTATGTACGAAAAATCGATAGTAATCGAAAAACTTTTTATCGAAAATCAAAAATTTTGTAAATCATAATGCGTATTCGGTTTAATATGTCTGAAGATGGTACGAGTATATATGAATGGTTCATCAACATTGTTTTTCTGATCTGTAAAAAAAAGCCTAAAACATATAATATTTGCTTTACTTTTTATTAAACAGTTTGGCCTAGTTTTTCAATTGTTTTTTGTATTTTTTAAGAAATTCCCATCATCCAATCGGAACATAAATTCTATCATATTTACGATATGGGTTGTTGGTCGCCCATTCTATACGGTTTATACATTTTATATGAATTTATGAATTCGTAATAATAAACTTTTTACAGTACCATTTTCTCAGATATGTTGCAACAATCATATTTTTTTTATGATTTTCGCATATTTAATTTGGTTGGATGAACTTAAGGTTTTTCATTGCTGTTAATGCGATACACAAGTAACATGATTTTTTTTTGCCGGAACATCATGTATGTTTGGAACATAAATCAGTTTTTTTATTTAAATTTATTGTTTTTAACCGTTGACCTTATTACGATTCCGTGATGTTCTGTAATTTATATTCGTATAAATTATCAGCCGAAATGCCCAAGAGCATTGTCCTTTTTGAATCCAAAATTGTCGAGGTGATCTGATTTGATTTATAAGATATATAAAAGTGACCCAAGTTTTATGGGATTTGTGGAATCTATGTTCAGTACCATATATTTTATGTAAATAATGTAATAATCGTCAAAAAATAAATGTAACAATTTTAAATAATTTCTAACAAGCATTTGTGGAATATTTCATTAATGTGAGAATTCATTTTGTGGAACTCATTTGAAATAAATATACATATTTAAAACTTTCATCAAATATTAGGCATTTTCAATCACAGACATTTCGATGTGAAAAATTTACAATTTTAAAATCAGCAACTAATATAATGCTTTTAAATCGAGTTTGTGGAACCTATGTTTAGAATCATATATTTTGCAAAAAACTTAAAGTTAAGTAACAAATGTAAAAAAACGGTTATTTGATATTACATGTGTTCGTGTAATTTCTAAGGTCTAAAGTATGTTTGACTTGGTGGAACTTATTTAAAATAGTCAAACAGAGGGAAATATGAAATATTTAAGCTTTATATTTTATATAAAATGTTTTTTCATAAGAAATTTTCGTCGATGCAAAAACTGTAGTTGTGAAATTTATTTAAAATCAATAAATCATAAAAATTGCTAATTTCAAATATTGCATTGGATCTAAACATATTTTTAGAACCATTTAAATTAACAACGTTTAACTTAAATTTGTGGAACTTATGTTTCGAACCATACATTTTTCCTAAAAATTTAAAAATTTAATGAAGAAACCAATATGTGGACCTTATTCTAAAATTTCAAAGACGTCCGAATATTTTATTAAATGTTTGCTCTTTAATCTTAAATATATCGATGTAATATTAGGTTTACATTTTCAAAATAAGAAACATGTAAGTTTTTATAAAGTTTGTGGAACTTATGTTCAGAACTATACATTTGAATAAAGAATGTAACGTTAAATTTAATAAGTAAAACATAGTAAAGTTATGAAGTAAATATTATTCAAAATGAAATTAGTATTTGTGGAACCTAATTTATTCAAAGAAGTCCCCTCGCGAGGCGACTTATTTAATATCTATTTCTTTTAAAAAAGTCTAAATTAATTATCAATATCAAAAAATATTATTTATTTAGTTTATTATTGCGTAATTTTATTTATATTAAACGTGTTTCAGTAAGACGGCGAATAAGTCAATAAGTCTGAAATACGTCTCGTTTCGCATTCACCCTTAGGGAAATTTTTCTGAAATTCGCTTTTGTAATTTTAAATCAAATGTTTGTCGTTTGGGACAATATATGTCGATTTGATAGTTACATTCAAAACCGTTCATTTAAATAAGGTTTGTGGAATCTATGTTAAGATTATGAAAATTGTTTTTTTAGTCCAAATTTAAACATTACGATTTTTGAAATAGTGACACTTTATTTTCATGAAAAATCATCTTTTGACTAAGTCAAATTCTTTTTGTGGAATTTATTAAAAACCTCAAAAGTATCTTAAATATGTCTAAGTGATTGGTTTTACTTTAGTTCGTTAAAAAGGAATTAATACTGGTTACACGAAATTAGTCACTAGTCGTATAGTGATGGTTAAAGTGTTGGCTTAAACACACCGCGGTCGTGAGGTCTATTTCCACCGCTGATCTAAACGCCGTGACCAATTGTGTATAAAATCGTTCGTTGAACTGACCACCTACACCGATCACTAACTGTAGAAAAATGGTCTCAAAAATCTTGTAACATATCTCAGTAAGGATCGACTTTGGCCTGTAATGCTGTTGATTTTTTTTACATGAAATTAGTGGTACTATTATTTTATTTTGAAATATTTAAAGGATAATTTAAAATAACAAGGACTTGATAACATTTGTGGAACATATATTCAGTACCATTAATTTTGCGTAATGAATATAATGTTAATCAAAAGTTGAATTTAGCAGTTTTATTAACGAGAGAATTTATTTGATGGAATGCATTAAAATAACAATTACATTTAAAACTTTCATCAAAAGTTAGGCAGTTTTAATCACAAACGTTTCGATTTGATTAAAAATGATCAACTAAAACAATGCATTTTTAAAAAATGTGTGGAACCCATTTAAAACCATTAAATCATAATCTTTTCAGTTTAAAATATTGCAATACGTTCATTTATATTTTATGGGCAAACAAAATTAACAAGGTTTAAAATAAATTTGTGGAACTTATGTTCAGAACCATAAATTTTGCTTAAAAATTTAATTTCAGTTCAAAATTGTACCTAATTAAGATACAAATATGTTAAACTTATTCAAGACTGTCAAAGAGGTGCAAATATGATATTTTATTAAATGTTTGCACTTTTAATCCGAAACATGTTGATGTAATAGGTTTACATGTTTAAAATATGAAATAATTTGATTTATAAAGTTTGTGGAACCTAAGTTCAAAACGTTTGGCATTTTTGATCCTAAATACATATGTTATTATTTAATTTATTTGTTTTAACTAGTTTTTTTAGTCCATATTTTAACATTAAGATTATTTATACTTTGACACTATATTTTCATGAAAAATCTAATCTTGATTCGAGAACCAAGGTTGTAAATGTTATTTCAAACACATCAAAATTGGGCAATTATGCAAATTGTTTAAAAATATTTAGCAGTCTGATTTATTTATTTAAATGTTTGGTAGGCTTGACCAAAACTTTTTGAAGAGCATGGATTAAATTTTTCAAAAAAACCTTACCAGTTGTATGTGCAAAATGTAAAACCTATGTCCAGTAACATACATTTTATTTTGAAATTTTAGCTAACTATTTAATATAAGGATTTTTTATTATTTTGTGTTTAAGTTTTAGTGGAAATGTGCAGCCAATGTAAAATTTTATTTATAGGATTCATTTGAGGTTTTCAGGCACATCTGAGTATTACGAAATCTTGTTTTAAAATGACAAAATAAAATAATTAGCAAATGTGATTAAATTACAATTGTGGAACATATGTTTAGTACTAATGTATTTCCCTACGAGAAAATTTTTTTTGGGAATATAGTAAAACTCCAAGAGTATATTAAATATGTCTAAGTGTATTGTGACAATTTAGATCGTAAAAAGAAAATTAATGCCTTTTTTTAAGGATCATTTTCAGAAAAGTTCAAATTATCAAAGTTTTATTACATTTGTGGAACCTATGTTTAGTACTATATATTTAGAGTAAAGAATGTAAATCAAAAGTTAAATTTAACAATTTTAAATATTATCGAAAAATCATTTGTGAAGTATTGTTTTAACGCGAGAAGTAATTTTGTGGAACTTATTTGAAATAAACAAACACAGTTTAAATGGTCATCAAAAGTAAAGCAGTTCACAAACGTATCAATGTGATAGGTTTACAATTTTAAAATCCAGAACTTAAAAACTGCGTTTTATAAAGTTTGTGGAACCAAAGTTCAGAATCATAAATTTTTTATAAAAAAACGTAAGTTAAGCAACACTTTTAAAAAACTTTTTCGATAGATTTTATTAAATAACATTTATATGTGTAATTACTGACTACCATTCGATTCGAGTTGGAAATTGTCAAACGTTCGAAGCAATTTATTCGCTCTTTAAAGAAGATTTGTTTAATAAATATTCATTGCTTTATTTTAAGTAAAATATATCTTCATTAGATATTAATTATCATTAAAAATTTCAATCAATTCAAGAATTGCAGTTGTGGAATTTAAAATTATTAATTCATAATATTTGCATTTTCAAATATAAATTTATTAATATTTTTAGACAAACCAAATTAACAAGGTTTAAGTTAAATTTGTAGAACATATGTTCTACATATAGAACCATATAGAACCATAAAGGTTCTACATATAGAACCATATGTTTTGCTTTCAAATGTAATGTAAGGCTAAAAATTGCACCTAACTAAGAATCAAATACGTAGAACTTATTTGGGATTGTCAAGCATATCTGAATATCAGAAAGTTTGATCCCAAAATATAGTGTAGTATACGTTTTATTCATTAAAATCATAGTGAATCTTTTTTGTGGAACTTATTAAAAACTCTTAAAGAATTTAGTAAATTATTAAACTGTTTTTATCCCAAGTGTGTTAAAGAGATTGATTGAATTTAGTTTAAAAAAAGAAATTTAATAACATTTACGAATTTGTGGAACTTAATTATTAACTTAATTCTTCATAAAATAATAATAATTTTAATCTTTTATAAACTAGTTGACATTTTGATCCCAAACGTGTTTTTGTGATGAGTTTTAGCATATCAAATTTGTGGAGCGTATTGTCCGTACTATATATTTTATATTTAAATGGAAAATCAATCAACAATTAAAGCCAGCGTCGAAATCGGTTTTATGGAACTTATTTATAGAACATAAACACTCGCTCCATGAAACGGCTTCCAATTGTTTTAGCTACAAAACTTCGAATATGGTGATACAAGGATATTTCAAATTAACAGTTATTAAAAAAGGTCAAGATACCAGAATTAAAACAATTAGAAATTGTGGCCTGGCTCTTAGACTTATTATCATAAGGTTTTGTTTTCATTTCATTTTCTCATTCGAAAATAGCTTTTGCAATTATAGATTCCTAGAAAGTCCAAAATAAAAAAAAATAATTGCCTCAATTTTTGATGTCAAAATAAAATGGAATATGACATTGCTAAATATATATACATTCAGCTCACCCCACTACCACCCCATGTGAGCTTATTATATATAGCATAAAAATAAATCACCAAATAATTAGAAAAAAATTGAACCAACCATGAAAAGTTTAATGAACTTTTTATTTCACAAATATAAATCATAAAAAAAGGAAATCACGATTATTAAGCTTTTGTTAGACTTTACATATTTTGTTTGCCTATATAAAAAAAGCACACAAATCACACCAACCATAATGTATGTGTGTGTGTCGTACAAGTTGAGAAATTAAACAAAAAAAAAAAAGTTTTCCGTTTTTCGGTATTTTCTTCTCGTATATAAAATAAGAAAATTTAAGCCTTACACAATTTTTCTTTAACTTCACCAGCACGTTTTAGATTAGTTCTGGTATTCGAAGAAGTGATTTAGAATATTAAAATATATTCATTTTGTAAACAAACGAATGAGGTCGAGTGTTCGGCTTGTTATTGAATGAGAATAAAAATTTCCAACGTTTTTTTTTTGCCACCAACAACAAACCGATAATTAATTTTTCCCTTTTCTACTTTACAAGTTTTGGTTTCTTCGAATTAATTAAAATTTTACCGGTTAACGTGTGTAGGCCGCAATATTGGATTCTGGATATGTATTTGGTGGTAGTTAACCTACATCAATTTATGATTCCTGAGGGACTTGTACAATTTAAATTGTACATTTTCGAACCGTAATTGATAGTTTATTGGTCGTTGTGCGTGCGCTATCCCAACATTATATTCCCTTGTGGTTGTGTGAATTACTAGAATATGAAATAAGGTTACAAGTTATTTTGGATACTACGGGGAAGAAATACGATTTTGATGAATGAAATTTTATTTCAAAATAATTTTCGATATTACATCAGAACAGATATCGTAAAAATATTGAAAGGTTATCGCCATGACACATATTTTTTTGCTAATTGGTTATGCACAAAAAATAAATAATCCTTGCAGTAACGACGCTCCTATTAAAAGCCTACACGTTTTTTATTCATTAAAATAACTTTTAAATTCGTTTAAGCTACGTCGCTTAATGATAAAAAATTATAAAAATAAATTAAAAAATTTGGATTATTCTAATTTTAGAATATTGGTATTAAAATTTTTTTAAGCGAAAATGATAAATTGTTTTTCGGCAGAAGATACAGTGTGAAGAAAATTATGTTTATGTAATATGAAAATGTTTAACTGTAAAATCAACACATTTAGCTGCTGATAGTTTAGGACTCCCGTTCCTACTGAAAGCACCTTTCCACACTAAACAAGTCAGCTATCTTTATATATTTAAATTGCTCTTACAAGTCTTCCACAGCTAATTTCTAAATATTCTAGCAATAAGTGTTGGGACAAACACTTGCCAATGAAATTGGCCAATGAAATTGTTTAATGTTTGCACTTTAATCTAAAAGATCTCGATGTAATAGAGTTACATTTTCAGAATAGGAAACAAAATTCGTTTATATCAAGTTTGTGGGACCTGTGTTCAAAACCACAGATTTGAATAAAGAATGTAATATCAAAATGTAAAATAAAAGTTTGCGAAATATGATAGACGTAGGTTTATCTAGAATCTTCGAGAATCGTCGAGAATCGTGGATGTGGAACTCTTTGAAAATTATCAAACACATCTAATTATTTTGCATATTAAATTTTAAATGAATGTAATCATTTGATATTTTCAGGACAAACAAATTTAAACAAAGCTAATATTAAATAATCAAAGGATTATTAGTTTTCTTTGTAATTTTCATCCATTATTATTTGTGGGACTTATTTGAAATTGTCAAGTACATCTGAATATCAGAAATTTTGATTTTAAAATCCCAAAATAATTCATTAAAATCTTTGAGAACCTTTTTTGTGTAACTTATTAAAAACTCTTAAAGAATTTAGTAAATTATTAAACAGTTTTTATCCCTTGTGTGTTAAAGATATTGGTTGAATTTAGTTTAAAAAAGAAACTTATTAACATTTACTAATTTGTGGAACTTAACTTCATTTCATATGATAAAATTTAAATTCATAATAAAATAATAATAATTTTAATATTTTATAAACTAGTTGACATTTCGATCCCAAACGTGTTTTTGTGATGAGTTTTAGTATATCAAATTTGTGGAACGTATTATCCGTACCATATATGTTTATGTTTAAAAAAAAAATCAATAGCGTAGAAATCGGGTTTATGGAACTTATTTATAGAACATAAACACTAGCTGCTAATAGTTTAGGACTCCCGTTCCTACTAAAAGCACCTTTTCACACTAAACAAGTCAGCTATCTTTGTATATTTATATTGCTCTTACAAGTCTTGCGCAGCTAATTTTTAAATCTTCTAGCAATAAGTGTTGGGACAAACACTTGCTAATTAAATTTATTTTGAAAAGTAAGACTAAGTGATTTAATTATTACAATTTATTTTTAGGTATCGAACATTCAACCCACCTTGAAACCGTTCAACGCACGTTCAACAGATGAATGTGTCGATGACTTCTCAGGATTATTTTCGTCTGTGTTGCATAAAAACTTATGTACCGGCAGTACACATGATTGATGTGTTTTGAATGACACCGGTGAATGAAAACAACGGCTTGCTTTTTACTTCAAAATACCTATTTGTTTAACGGGCCTACGGTCCGAAAGTTAAACCAATCACTCAGTGTCATTCCTAAACGTTGACGTGACCAAAAAGTTACAATTTCGGCTGTTTGTAAAATTTTACAAGTACCTTGTGAACTGACTGTCAAACTGATTGTCAACTGTGACTGTACACTGTGATTTGTTTTGGAACCTCATCATTTTCCTTAAAGTATAACAGTCTGTGATTCTTGCTTTTGCATTGTAGGCATCACCTCTAGGATGTACATTTGAAATCTGGATGCTTAGCGTTCAAACAAATGATTTCCACTATACTATTGTTTGTGGAATGTAAATGTATAAAACGGATTTCACATATAGGTATGCAGGGCAGATCGCTGTTCAATGGACACGAGAGTGGACGTGTAGATTTTCTTTCTTCAGTCAATTATTTACTGTGGTCAAAAATGAAACTTGAGAAAAAAACAGTTAGGATCAATCAACTACTCCGGACTGTGCCATCATTGATTTATTGAATGACTAGAAAGCATTAACTCTCAATTAACTCTATTGTGGAGTGTATCCCCCCCATTAAACTTTTCACTGGATGTGTTACTGTCTCTTTTACAAGTCTCAGAAGATTTGTTAATAATTACGTTCCACATAAAGTTTAAGTTTCGGCAAGGACACAACTGTAGCTGCCATAAAGTATTCTGTGAAACACAACATCACTATTCCTTTCCCACAACCTCCTTTGTTCAACTTCCACCGAATCTAAACTAGGAACGATTTTTTCTATAAATAATTTTTGATTGTACTATTAATATCAATGTTTGAGGTTATTTCATTGGTTATCTCAGACTGTCCACTGTGCAACTAAAATATTGATCAAATTAGTTAGTCCTTCATTTTCAAAACCGTGGAAAGGTATGTCTGCAACAATTAAAATGCCATCTGGCTAAATTTGGTTATAATTGGGATTAGCTAGCCTCAACTAGTTAGTACTTCAATTGGAACTTTATCCTATAAAAAGTACTTTGAAATTAATATGATAGCGGCCTTCAGTTATAAAAATGCTTTCTTTGGATCTACGATACTTTAAACGATGTATACATGCTTCCGTTATGATTGCGGCTTGAAACCATATTTGAATCTTACCATATTCGTCGAATACTTCTACTTCGGCCATTGGAAGTAATGACTGGGAATTATCATTTCCGATAAATTTTATTATTTTTTAGTGAATAAAAATAATAAAATTTAATTTAATTATTTTTATTAATAAAAAATAATAATTTTATTATTTTTTAGTGAATAAAAATAATTAAATTAAATTTTATTAATTTAATTATTCGGCCTACATCTCTTCCGCGTATAGAAGGACAGATTCCATTGACATCAGAAGGTGTAGTTTACTTGGCTTTGGGCAACCAACATTTATGGTTTACCTGTTTAAAATGGTGACAGCTTTTCGCTGCTTTCTCTGCCGTTTGCTGGATCTGATAAAAAATTCAACTTCGAGCCGAAAGCTTTATATTGATTCTCGTCCCATATTGTAAAGGCAGGTTAGTTTCATTATTTTTGTGTTACCTCATTGTTTACATGATCGATTTTAAGTGATTTTCTACTATTCTGCTCTACGAACCGCCTTCTAACTTAAAAGAATGTATCTTTAGTAGAAAGTCTTGCTGTGAAGCCTGGCTGCTTTTCTGAAATGTCCATAACTGAAAGGCCTTTGAAAAAAGCTTGAATCAAAATCCTAAGTCTAGCTCTAAAATGCTTTTTCAGTTCCTTTGCTGATGTGTTATGCCTGCTCTGTGGTCGGTATGATGAGGGGAGTTTTGAATCACCATTAATTTGGTTTACTGATATGTATCAGCCACTATCTGCCAACGCGTGCTAAACACATCCTTTAGTAGTCATTAATTAAGCATTTGCAGTGTAATATTTGACTAATGCTGAGGCACTGCTTTTAGACCATTGCTAGGTCGGTCAGGTGCCTTTTGTTTAGCAATATTTGCCATTTTCGTTTTGCTCAAAAAGGTATGACATAATGGAAAAGAGTTCTTACTATACTTCCAATAGATATTGGCTTCTAAGATTTCTGCGTTCACCCAATAATTTTTTAACCAAATACCAATCGTTGTTAATATTTTTTCCCGATTCTTTCAATCAACGAACTTGGTTCTGATTAATTGTCTGTTGCAATTGTCTCTTTGCCCTTTTATAGGTCTGGCCATATTCGGTTAATCTTTAATTGCAGAAGTCTACCAGTAAGAGTATGGCATTCAGCGCTTTTTTTTGTGATTTGGATGCCTCGCAAGTCGAAACGATGAGCCGCATAATTATTTCACGCCTTTCATTAGTTTTTTCGTGAACCTAATCATATAAATCAATTCTGTGTTTTATTTGCCTGGTTTAGTTCACAAAACTTGACGGATAAACTTTATTTGGCCTCTATAATTCTCCAGCATTATTATTACGACATAAAATTTAGAATTGCCTCCCTTGCAATGTACATCCCACAAAGTTTGTTGGGCTGTATCAAACAAAAATTAGGCAATATTTAGAAACTCAGTTATCATAATTTTGGATCAAAGTTCAACATTTCAAAAGGAGTTCAACGAATAATGTGAAAATGAAGGTATTAAGTACTTTTCCATAATTATAGTCACGTACAAGACCAATTTAAGTTCCAAAAGTATTTTAGGGGAAATTTTTATGCGGTAAGATATACTGGTAAGAAGGTGTACAAATGCAATATTGATCCTCTTTTTCACTATCTCGGTCGTACAAATTCATGCTTTTTCGCCTAAACCAAGTCCCATTTGGACTCACGATGTTGAACTATGGTTTAGCACTTTGGAAGCACAATTTGTTAATTCTGGAATTTGTAACCAGGCGACTAAATATTTTACAGTTGTTGGAGTGTTAACACCTGATCATGCACGAATCATTTGGACGGACGAAGCAGTAGAAGCTTTCAACTTATGTAAAAAACAGGCAAGTGAAGCTACTCTTTTAGTACTAGACGACGAAGAGTTGAAAACACTTTTAGAAGACAATACAACGTTGGTTTTTCAAAAGACACCAATTTTCCATACTAATAAGACTTTTTGGTTTGAAACCTCTTCTGGAATTCATCGTCCTTATATTCCAATAGATTTTCTCAAAAGAGTTTTTCATTCCGTTCATGATTTGGCTCATCCAGGTTGTTCTACTTCTTCAAAGATGATTGCTGGTAAATTCATTTGGCGGAACGTGAAAAAAGACGCACGTATTTTTGCTCAGAATTGTTTGAAAGGTCAAAAATCTTAAATTTCCAGACATAAGAAAAGTCATTTTTAAAATTTTCCATCAGTGTCTCAACGTTTTTCTCAAATTCATCTGAATATCGTTGGACCTGTGCCATCGTCAAAAGATTTTCGTTATTGCATTACGATCATCGATAGGTCGCGATCTTACACGTATGGATATATCGATTTTGTGTTTCTGAGTCAATAGTAACTGATCAAGAAGCACAATTTGAATCCAACTTGTTCAGGGAGCTTTCGAAAATACTTGGTTTTGATCACAAGCATATAACCAGTTACAATCCAAAGGCTAATGGATTTATCGAACGCTGGCATCGATCGTTAAAAGCCGCAATCATGGCGCATAACAAATATGGAATGGACAAACAAACTACCAATTATAATGTTAGGCTTCCGAACAGTTTTCAGAGACGAATTTCAGTTTTCGTCAGCCGAATTAGTATATGGATCATCAATACGAATCCCAAGTGCATTGATCCACCCAGTTTGAGAGCAAAAAGTTAGGAAAATTAAGAAGATGTCTCTGGTCAGATCATACATCCTGACGTTTTGCCCCGAGCAGGCAAAGACTACTCACTACAAACTTAAAACAGGAACAAGTCATGTTGCAGGGCAAAATAATTTGAAACAATGTTTTTCATTTAGAAAGGTTACATTTAAATTAAAATTACAAAGGTCGATCCTTATTGTTGTCAGTTGGTAACAATAACAATAAATTTGGAATTTTTTTTCTATATGCTACTCAAAAAAAATTATACATAAACTATAAATGAACTTAAATTGCTACATTATCATGTGTGTAGTAACATAACATTTTAAACAGAAGAGCATATGTATGCTATATGTATGTAGATGATTTGTATGTTTTTCATGTTGACCTAGTGACCCAGCATCATGGCTAAATTTATTTTGAATGTATATTATATGTATATGTAAAACTAAACTATTATCCTATTTTAATCTACTCCTCCCCGTTCCTTTATCCCGATTTTATCCTTTTTCTCGTATATACACACTCCGAGAATTGTTATTGTTACTTTATGTGCATGGTAATGATTGTTGTATTCCGTACTGATGACGAACGATTTGGCCTCTAAAAAAATTATATATAAAATGAAAATTGGTGTTGCAATATGTAATTTTATGTTGATTTTTCTAATGAAAAGCATAAAAAAAATTTAATACACGTTCCAATGGCAAAATCTGAAAAAATCCTTGTTGGTTTTTTATGCGTGTATTTTTTGTGTGAGGAGATTTGTATTTAAAATTTGACGAACGCCGAGAATATGAGAAACGTCGAGATTTAGATACATATTGGAGGAGAAGGCGGAATATTATACAAAAAATTTGAGTGACAAGTTTTTGGTAATTAATAATTATGTGTTGTGAAGGAATAAATAATCAGGGTCCAGGACATAACTAGAATGTTGCAAAACATATTTTTGAATATTAATTTTTTTTTTTTATACCTATATGAAGTCGTCTATAACCATTACGCACTATATTAAGACGTCAAAGCAGTATTTTATACTAAAAGTAACGTTGCAACTGCCGTATTATAAAAACAATACGAACGTGCCGCATAACTTGAAAATAATTTTCCATAGAACCGTTACAAACAAATCTAAGTCACATGTTATACTATACTTAATGCATCAAAATTGGGAAGCAATCCTTTTTTTTCCTCATATGTTGGAAAACTACGTCAACAAATAAAATTTTTCGTTTCTCTCGTATGACTCGCTTAGGAATGACATCAATAAGGTACGAAGCTGTATACCGTCTAAACTTAGCAGGTTGTCATAATATATATATTTAGCAATATTTCTATGGCAATAAATTCTTATATCTATATAAAAATCGGATCATACAATCGTTTCGTCAAAATGACGTATTATAAGTCTATATACTGTAACAATATACTATACTGATACTAGACGACTGTACAAAATTATACTGTACACAGCGTGGTATCGGTTTGATTTTATACTTAAAGCATGCACGAGGTAATCGTAAATCGCCATCTTCTAAATTACTTGGCCTGATTTATGTTATTTAAGTTTAGGGACGAAAAATGATTTTACCTTATATTTCTACTATCGTCCTTAAATATTTCAAAATAAATGATTCCGCTTTACCAATAACTATCGTGTGGTGTATGCTGTAAATTCCCAGAAACAAAAAATATATATATTCTCATGTTTCATTTAGAAACAAAACAATTTTTTTTTTTTTTTTTTTTTTTGAGATGACAAAAGGAAAATGTGGTAAGTCAATTTTCACATGTTGCAACAGGTTTATTGTGTTTATGATTAATTTTGATTTGTTGATGACAAATCGATAGTAAAAGTCAGGTTTTTAGGCTGTTGCTGGCCAGAACTTGATTAATTAGAGTGTACTGCCAAGATTAACCAGGAAAATTCTCGGAATGTCGGGCACTACCGTACACCCTTGTTACATATAACAAAACCGAAGGTTTGGATCAGAGTTTTAGTTATGAGAGACTCGATCCGGTTGCTGACACATTCGCAATAGCTAGATAATTTTTTTAGGTGAGTGATGACATGGTAAGGTATCCCTGTAAGGACAGAATTGTTTCGGTTTCCCGGTAACCAATATTATTAGCACAAGATAATTACATTTATAATCGATTACTCTACATTTGGCAATATTTTATCAGCTTCACGAGTCACTACCATAGGCTTAAATAAAATAAAATTTAGCTTTTACCTGAAATTTAGAAATTAATTAATTCATCTAATTGTTCTAAAAATATAATAATATAATAATATAATATTATAATAATATAATAATATAATAATATAATAATATAATAATATAATAATATAATAATATAATAATATAATAATATAATAATATAATAATATAATAATATAATAATATAATAATATAATAATATAATAATATAATAATATAATAATATAATAATATAATAATATAATAATATAATAATATAATAATATAATAATATAATAATATAATAATATAATAATATAATAATATAATAATATAATAATATAATAATATAATAATATAATAATATAATAATATAATAATATAATAATATAATAATATAATAATATAATAATATAATAATATAATAATATAATAATATAATAATATAATAATATAATAATATAATAATATAATGATATAATAATATAATAATATAATAATATAATAATATAATAATATAATAATATAATAATATAATAATATAATAATATAATAATATAATAATATAATAATATAATAATATAATAATATAATAATATAATAATATAATAATATAATAATATAATAATATAATAATATAATAATATAATAATATAATAATATAATAATATAATAATATAATAATATAATAATATAATAATATAATAATATAATAATATAATAATATAATAATATAATAATATAATAATATAATAATATAATAATATAATAATATAATAATATAATAATATAATAATATAATAATATAATAATATAATAATATAATAATATAATAATATAATAATATAATAATATAATAATATAATAATATAATAATATAATAATATAATAATATAATAATATAATAATATAATAATATAATAATATAATAATATAATAATATAATAATATAATAATATAATAATATAATAATATAATAATATAATAATATAATAATATAATAATATAATAATATAATAATATAATAATATAATAATATAATAATATAATAATATAATAATATAATAATATAATAATATAATAATATAATAATATAATAATATAATAATATAATAATATAATAATATAATAATATAATAATATAATAATATAATAATATAATAATATAATAATATAATAATATAATAATATAATAATATAATAATATAATAATATAATAATACATAAAACAAAATCGCTATAAGACAAAATACGTCCGTAAACCTGATTTTTCTATATACTGTGCAAAAAATATCCCGAAAGAGTGTAGAAGGTAGGGGCCAAAACGTTCTGTAAGCCAATACTTAATGGCTGGAACAAAACAACTGGAAATAAAACACGAAACCCGGAAAATGGATGATTTTTAATTTCAATTGGTCAAACCGAACGCATGGTATTTTTTCTGGAACGTTCTGTGCAAACAAGTTACGTCGTTCAAAGGAAATTTTCTAGGCTGAACTAATAAAGGTCATTGGGGTGCACGTTTTTGCTCAATGGTTTATCGAACAAATTTGTGGCTTGTGTATGGTCTCCGATAACTTTGAATTATAAATTAACCAGTAATGCCGTCAAAATAAATTTACTTCAAGAATTAGTGTCGTCGACGGACGACACTAATTTTTTTTTTGGCAAATCGAAGCTATTGAACAATTGAGGCAGCGGCCTAGCAAAATTCAAAAGCATTCATTGTTACTCATGCAACAAAAAAGGCCTTAAATCGCGCAATAGCCTTAAAAAGGAAACGGACAATAAAACCACGAAATAGGAGGATTCGATTGCAAATTTGGATGCGAAGTCCATGATCAAAATTAATATTTACTGATCAAAGCTACAATAGTCGATGAACCTTCATCGCTAAATCGTTAAAAACATATGGCAAACGTTGCTATCGTACTGACCATACATTCTGAAACATGGCATCGGCCCTTGGGTTATTTAAATTATCAAGACGTAAAGTAAAGAAAATCTGGCGCTGTTAATGACATTTCATTTATCGAAAACAGTGGGTCTCATGTTTGCGTCGCGTGTGTCTTGTGGATCATGAGCAAATGAGTTACTTGAAATCGTTCAATTGGTTCAGTACTTGAAAATTGATGTTTCGACGAGCGATCTTGACTCGAAAAATATCAGCAATGATCCGAATAAGCTAGCTGTTTCCCCAGAAAAAGTTTCACCTGAAGTGATCCGATCGAAGCAAAATTTGGTGCTAAAACAATTTCTTAATTTTGTCACATGTTTGGAATGTGAAAATATCGATTAATCGATCATGGCAAAAAATGCATTGAATGAACCAAACCTAGGAAATTGGAAGCAAACTGTATGGACGATGAATATTAATCGTTGATCAGCAATGGTACTTAGGAATTGCTTGATCTTCCTAAATACCATCAATTCAAAATTGATCTTTAAAATCAAAAACGATTCAAATGGCTTAGTGGCTCGTTATATGGTACGAGTGGTTGCAAAAAGATGCATTCAACGACCAGGCATCGATTACGAAGAAACATTTTCACCGAGTCGTAAGATATTCATCAATTTGCATTTTGATTGCTTCCACTCCCAAATTCAAATTAGACATCCATCAAATGGACGCAATTACGGTATTTTTTAAAGGCAAATGGTCCTAACATCAGAGTCTCATTTAGAGATAGGCCCTAGACAGACTAAATAATGGAAAGACGATCAAAACAATTGCTTGATAGATGTCACTAGTTATTAATGATAATAGAATTTAAAATGTCGGTTTTGTTTTTTGTGGGTACATATAGATCATGTTTTCCAAAAGAGACAGCATGATCAAAGTTAATTCTTTGCAATTACCGCTAGTTGTCACTAGCAGCTCAAAAATATAACTAATTATAAATAACAAGTCCCAAAAGATGGCAGCAATAAACAAAAGTAAACAGTTTTTTGGTTATAACATTTCGTTCCAGTTATGTTCATTAGAAATTCTTGTTTATGTATGTAAACTGGGTACCGGTCGAAACTGGATATTTTACAACTGGATTTGATGAAACAGGATACTTCAAAATTGGATATTTCAATATGAGATAAGGTACAAAACGAGAAATGGTACAACACTGGATATTTCAAAACAGAATATTTCGACATGTGATTTAAACTTAAAATGATTTTTTAGGAAAGTTCTGGAATATGGCCAATTAGGGAGGAACTCGGCGAGGTCTTAACCGATTTTGATGAAATTCGATATGTAGGATGAAAATGGGATTTAAAAATAATTTTTGGGGAAGTTCTGGAATAAAGTCAGTAAGGTTCCATACTTGAATATTTCTAAGGAGAGAAATAGAACTTTCCGTTACCTTATGTTTTTTGTCTTTAATTGTATAATTAAATTTGATTTTAAAACCTTTCTTGGGAAAACCTCTGGAATATGGCCAATAAGGTTTCATACTTGAATAATTTTAAGCAGAGAGATTCGATTTCCAATGAATTTTTGGATATCACTGTATCATTCAAAACCCCAAATTATTTTAAAAATTAAAAAATGTTTTTTAAAATAAAACCATAATAGAGCTAAGGAGTTATTCGGAGTTAAGCCTAAACTGATCACATGTAAATCCAGCGAGCCGTGAGGTTTTTAATCGATATCCAACATTGAAAAGTTGCAGTTAAGGCTTGACTGCAATATATGTTTTAATCAAGAAGTGCTACGAGACTTATCGTTAATTACATCTATATAAAACGTGACAGGATGGTGGTCAAATCGATGCACACATTTTCCTTTGTACACAGTTCTGAAGTCATTTTTTTAGACATGAATCGTGCTCGTCCCGTATGTGGGATTTCATCGATTTGGCTGCCACTTCCCATATGTTTGGCGCTGGTGGAAGTGGAAACGCTAATTTATGCTTCTTACAGTGAAGACTAACTGAATATGGTGGTAAATTGTTGTCAATCCAGCTGTATAAATAATTGTGGAAAATTTTTTGAGAGCTCTAACAAAATTAGATTCATTGTGCTTATATACAACCGGAGAGCCCACGTCTGCTTATGAATCTTTTAAATGCTTTAATGAATGCTATTAAATCTCTATCTCTTGGAACCTTGAAATTACCAGAGAGTAAAATGCTGAACACCATTCCTTCATTTATGATTATATCCACTGGACTTTGCATATTAAAGTTATAGGATCGGCACACATTTGCCGATGTAGATTCAAATTGTAAGAACTTTTAGCCGTTGACGTTCACTGTCAGGCTGCATTTGAAGCGCAATTTCGATAGTATTAAACTTTCTTTTGTGGTGGCTGTAGTTTGAATCTAACAGTATCTTGCACATTTGTACTTCACTATTTGCATTTACTTATGTAGTTAATTTTCCATTAGAATGCCCTCCAACCACGCAGGTGCTAAATATATATATTAAAAATCATTCAAATTTAATTTCCTCCGAGGCGCTGAGGTGAATAGTATCGGCAAACAATTTTCATTTTCATTTTAAAATGGTTAGCAACATAAATGTTGGTCGTGCGACAAAAGGTGTATAATTATATGTAATTGTTCTATTGTACGATAAATATGCCGAAACCGTAGCAAAAACAAATGAAATGGTTGTCCTTTGTTAGACTCGGCCATTGTATTTTCTAACATTTGTTCCTTTGTTAAACAATTCAATAGAAATGTCCTTTGAGTAAATACTCATTGTCGCTAATTTTTATATAGGTCGAATATCAATAATTTATACAGCATCATATAGTCCTTCTATAATAAGCTTGGTACTTTATTATTATTGCTATGTTGTATATATATTTCAGTAAAAAAAATTTGGTGGGAGACTCTAGAAACATTCGTCGAAAAAGGACTTCATGACCGTGTCATGATTGAATTGGTTGCATTATCGAAAATGGGTATCAAAGTCTTCTACTTCCCTTTTATTGATACAAGCAAGGATACTCAATAGAATTTACAATTGCAATGAGTGCACTTCGGCCCAAGAGATAAACCCGACCTTGATAAATGATACATCTTTCATGTATGCACATAGAAAATTACTTTGTACCGCACGTTTTGTATCGACGTACTATAAACTACATTGCGTCGCCAATATATTGCCAATCACGTTCACGTATTCTAGAAAAAAAAAAGATTCAAGTGAAAAACAATTCATAATATTTTACTAACCGTCATCACTATTCACAATAATTTTACCTGTAAAATGTGTGATCACATCACCACGTTTTATTCCATAGTAAAACGTGCACCCAAACAAACATATAACAGCATAGAAAAGAAAATCTATATACTCTACGCACACATATCGAATGAAAATTGAATTTTCTGTTTTCATATTTATGAAAATCGAGTTTTTTTTTCGAAAATTTTTATATTTCATAATAATTAAAATTATAATTTAATAATTAAAAAATTAATTAATGTTTACAATCGAAATATTGCGATGACGTCATAGTTTTTACACCAAAGATTTTTTTAATTTAAAGTGCTAAAAATACTTTTTGATACCTGTATACCGGCTGCTCTTTTTCAATCGTCAGAAACATAGGAAATTGAGTGGAAATTCATTGACACGTAAGGAATGGAATGTTTTACCCTTTAAAGAACAACACCCGAAAAGTTAAGTATTGTTTTGTATTATTGCGCCTTTATTTTTATAAAATTTGATTTTTATTAATTTTGGTTTAGTATTGCTAAAAATAAATTAATTTCGTTGAAGGTTTACTGATTTTAATTGTTTTGGAATGTTTGGTTCGATTCGACCAGTACACTCCTAAACAAGATACGGAGAATTATAAATTGTACAGATGGGAAATCGATTTAAAATGTTGACCTTCCGAAGCTTATTTTTCTCTTTCCATTATAAATGTTTTTTTTAGAGGCGCAGAACTTTAAATTGGCAACACTGTTTTCTAAGCAAGTCGATTTGACAGTTCTCGTTTGTTTAGAGATTAGTTTGGTTTGATAATTCATCAGGAAAAGTCTCATGCGGGAGCAATGACACACATGATTACTAACTTTTATGTGTCTCAATTGGAAGGCTTTAATGTTACAGAAATGTGATTTCAGCAGAAACGGCGAAACAATGAATGTGTGCGATACAATGAATTTATTAAAAGAAATATTTGACAAACGATTCATTTCACGAAACGGCTATGTTAACTGGCCACTTCGTTCGTGAGATTTGACGCCTTGGGCTTGGAAGCCCATATTGAGGACTTGGAAGCCAAAATTCGACATATTATTGCCGAAATACAGCCTGATTTACTGCGAGGAGTGTGCGAAAACTGAAACTCCATTTAAGCCATGTTTGCGCCACCCGTGGCGGTCAATTGAACTAGTTTTTCGAGAAGCAAACAGTTGTCTTTTTTCCATTGAGTTTTATGATATGGTAACTATGAACTTTGGATGACCTTCAGAGATCTTTGCATTAGCTCAATTCACACTTATGAGAAATTGTCAAAAGAGCAAAATGTTCAAATGTCTGATTGGTTTCTTAAAGCAAGTACGGAAAAAATAATTAAATAAGGGAAAAAATAATAAATCACAAGGTTTAAATCGGAAGATAAACTTTGTGAATCAATTTTTACAGATTACAGCCGAAATGCGATGGGGAGTTAAATTGTACGGTTACCATTTTATGAAAACCTGAGTTGGGTAACTCATTTAATCAAGCAATAACCAGACTATTGTCCGGAAAATGTGATCCGAAAATTTGATCCGGAAAATTTGAAAGAAAATTTGATAGATATCTATATTCTTGAAAAAGGCATATAGAAATTTCATTACTGAATACCTCGCTGAAGGGCACATCAAAATAGTTATGGATGGCTCCATAAAATCAATTTCTGGTAAGTCTTACATTACAACTTGTTAACGAGTTCAATATTTCAGCAGAACCTCCACTCAATATTTTGCTTAGATTCAGAAAAAAATTCTTTGCGATTAAAGCTGATATATGGAGAAACTGTTCCGTCAAAGAAGGGTTAGAAATGCTCTAAACTGAAACTAGATTAAACTGAAACTTCAACGAAGATGCTTCCAAACTTAATGTTATTCTTGAAAAATTCATAATTACCACTAATCGTATAGTACTGTCCAAACCTGTGAAATTGCTTGACCATCTAGGATAGCTGTCACTTAAAACATTCGAAGGAACAATATGATTTCAACATCTCTGGTGACAGAAACTTGATTGGAACTTCCACCAAACAGCGGTGATATATTTTGAGGAATGCATTGCCCAAGATTGAGAAGGTCTTCAACTCCGGGCTTTTGTGAAGCTAGAGGCAAGTAGCATCGAAAGAACTATAGAAAGATCTATAGAAACAATAATATGGTAGCTACACCACCAAATTTATCGATTAAAAAACTAGAGTAGTAAAATAGTCATTAGGAATAACCTTTAGGAAGGTTTATTTTCAAAATAAGGCTATATTAGCTCCCTGATCATCCAAAAATGGCAAACATTCATGGCAAACATTCTTTGATTTTGAAAAACTACCACTATAATGTCGGGATCATGTTGCATCAAAGAACAACTCATCGGATTCTGCTTCGCAAGAGAAATCTCACTATCCAAGCTGGTATAGATAACTCACTAGTTGCAACAATACTATTCAACAATACTATTGTCCAATCCATCAATACATAATTTGCAGTTTAGTTGTTAGTGATGAATTGGACCTTAAACTGAGAAAAAGAAGAAATTGCAGCAAATATACCCCATGCAGTATGCCTTCCACGCACTAACAAATACACCAGATGAACCGAGATTACAATAAGGCGGTGGTCGTTAAGGGAGTCATTATGTCCATTTGATACCAAACATCCTGAAGTTCTGCCACATTATCATGTGAACGTTACACTACATTGCAAAATATTATAAAAGAAATTTACTAGCATGTTTTATTTTAGACAAAAACCAGCTACTGCCAGGCATCTCAAGGAGAATGTAGCAAAGGCATGAGTATCGAGTGGAAGATTATTTTTGTTAACAAGCTTTGACCTTGGAGGTCCTTTCAATCTCAAACCAGACGATTCCAATCCACTAACTTTTAAGGTTATGAATGCCATTCTAACACTAAAAAAGCAGTTCTGAGCTCAAGGCCATTATGTAAATTAAATTAAGATTTGTTCCTTATTCAATTTAATTAAAATTTACTTGTTTTCACGTTGATTTACTGGTAGTCTTTTAGATTTCAAGTGACGAGAAACTTTAGGGATGAAAAGTTTGTTGTTTTCCTTCTTAAAGAGCCGCAAAGTTTGCTAAGCATTTAAATTGGGCTTCTTCATATTGACAACTAAATGGCGACTTATGTACTGTCATTCATCAAAATCGAGTTTATGTTTTAAACTATAGCAGTATCAATACCATAGCTAGCCAACCCAAACCTTAAAATCATGCTGCAAATCAAAAATGCTGCATTTTCAGTTCATGCGCTTCTTCTATAGGTTTTCCAAATTCATACGAGCTAGTGATGGACATATTGCTTTCTTCGGCCTCTTTTTTGTCGATTCCGTCTTTGATTAGTCTTAAAATAATTTTTCCATTGATTGTTACTGCCATTTTCTGTATACCATTTTATAGCGGCACAATTCGATTAATGGCTCTTGTAAATAAACCTTGATTTTTTAATAATAAACTTTTTTTTTCCTTCATATTGTGCATATTCTTCAGCCATTAGCATATTTAAAATAAATTTTTGACCATTTTGTAAAACCAAAGTGAATATGATTCAGCTGAAAGGAAAACAAAAAGAAAAGAAAAAAGAAAAAGAAAAAGAAAAGAAAAAGAAAAAAGAAAAGTAAAAGAAAAGAAAACAAAAAGAAAAAGAAAAAGAAAAAGAAAAAGAAAAAGAAAAAGAAAAAGAAAAAGAAAAAGAAAAAGAAAAAGAAAAAGAAAAAGAAAAAGAAAAGAAAAAGAAAAAGAAAAAGAAAAAGAAAAAGAAAAAGAAAAAGAAAAAGAAAAAGAAAAAGAAAAAGAAAAAGAAAAAGAAAAAGAAAAAGAAAAAGAAAAAGAAAAAGAAAAAGAAAAAGAAAAAGAAAAAGAAAAAGAAAAGGAAAAAGAAAAAGAAAAGGAAAAAGAAAAAGAAAAGGAAAAAGAAAAAGAAAAAGAAAAAGAAAAAGAAAAAGAAAAAGAAAAAGAAAAAGAAAAAGAAAAAGAAAAAGGAAAAGAAAAAGAAAAAGGAAAAGAAAAAGAAAAGCAAAGAAAAGAAAAAAAGAAAAAGAAAAGAAAAGAAAAGAAAAAGAAAAGAAAAAGAAAAGAAAAAGAAAAGAAAAAGAAAAGAAAAAGAAAAGAAAAAGAAAAGAAAAAGAAAAGAAAAAGAAAAGAAAAAGAATAGAAAAAGAAAAGAAAAAGAAAAGAAAAAGAAAAGAACAAAAAGAAAAAGAAAAGAAAAAGAAAAGAAAAAGAAAAGAAAAAGAAAAGAAAAAGAAAAGAAAAAGAAAAGAAAAAGAAAAGAAAAAGAAAAGAAAAAGAAAAGAAAAAGAAAAGAAAAAGAAAAGAAAAAGAAAAGAAAAAGAAAAGAAAAAAAAAGAAAAAGAAAAGAAAAATAAAAGAAAAAGAAAAGAAAAAGAAAAGGAAAAGAAAAGAAAAAGAAAAGAAAAAGAAAAGAAAAAGAAAAGAAAAAGAAAAGAAAAAGAAAAGAAAAAGAAAAGAAAAAGAAAATAAAAAGAAAAGAAAAGAAAAAGAAAAGAAAAAGAAAAGGAAAAAGAAAAAGAAAAAGAAAAGAAAAAGAAAAGGAAAAGGAAAAGAAAAAGAAAAAGAAAAAGAAAAAGAAAAAGAAAAAGAAAAAGAAAAAGAAAAAGAAAAAGAAAAAGAAAAAGAAAAAGAAAAAAAAAAAGAAAAAGAAAAAGAAAAAGAAAAAGAAAAAGAAAAAGAAAAAGAAAAAGAAAAAGAAAAAGAAAAAGAAAAAGAAAAAGAAAAAGAAAAAGAAAAAGAAAAAGAAAAAGAAAAAGGAAAAGAAAACAACTATTGAAAAAGAAAAAGAAAAGAAAAAGAAAAGAAAAGAAAAGAAAAAGAAAAAGAAAAGAAAAAGAAAAGAAAAAGAAAAGAAAAAAAAGAAAAAGAAAAGAAAAAGAAAAGAAAAAGAAAAGAAAAAGAAAAGAAAAAGAAAAGAAAAAGAAAAGAAAAGAAAAGAAAAAAAAAAAGAAAAGAAAAAGAAAAGAAAAAGAAAAGAAAAAGAAAAGAAAAAGAAAAGAAAAAGAAAAGAAAAATAAAAGAAAAAGAAAAGAAAAAGAAAAGGAAAAGAAAAGAAAAAGAAAAGAAAAAGAAAAGAAAAAGAAAAGAAAAAGAAAAGAAAAAGAAAATAAAAAGAAAAGAAAAGGAAAAAGAAAAAGAAAAAGAAAAGAAAAAGAAAAGAAAAGGAAAAGAAAAAGAAAAAGAAAAAGAAAAAGAAAAAGAAAAAGAAAAAGAAAAAGAAAAAGAAAAAGAAAAAGAAAAAGAAAAAGAAAAAGAAAAAGAAAAAGAAAAAGAAAAAGAAAAAGAAAAAGAAAAAGAAAAAGAAAAAGAAAAAGAAAAAGAAAAAGAAAAAGAAAAAGAAAAAGAAAAAGAAAAAGAAAAAGAAAAAGAAAAAGAAAAAGAAAAAGAAAAAGAAAAAGAAAAAGAAAAAGAAAAAGAAAAAGAAAAAGAAAAAGAAAAAGAAAAAGAAAAAGAAAAAGAAAAAGAAAAAGAAAAAGAAAAAGAAAAAGAAAAAGAAAAAGAAAAGAAAAAGAAAAAGAAAAAGAAAAAGAAAAAGAAAAAGAAAAAGAAAAAGAAAAAGAAAAAGAAAAAGAAAAAGAAAAAGAAAAAGAAAAAGGAAAAGAAAAAGAAAAAGGAAAAGAAAAAGAAAAGCAAAGAAAAGAAAAAAAGAAAAAGAAAAGAAAAAGAAAAGAAAAAGAAAAGAAAAAGAAAAGAAAAAGAAAAGAAAAAAAGAAAAAGAAAAGAAAAAGAAAAGAAAAAGAAAAGAAAAAGAAAAGAAAAAGAAAAGAAAAAGAAAAGAAAAAGAAAAGAAAAAGAAAAGAAAAAGAAAAGAAAAAGAAAAGAAAAAGAAAAGAAAAAGAAAAGAAAAAGAAAAGAAAAAGAAAAGAAAAAGAAAAGAAAAAGAAAAGAAAAAGAAAAGAAAAAGAAAAGAAAAAGAAAAGAAAAAGAAAAGAAAAAGAAAAGAAAAAGAAAAGAAAAAGAAAAGAAAAAGAAAATAAAAAGAAAAGAAAAAGAAAAGAAAAGAAAAAGAAAAGAAAAAGAAAAGGAAAAAGAAAAAAGAAAAGAAAAAGAAAAGGAAAAGGAAAAGAAAAAGAAAAAGAAAAGAAAAAGAAAAAGAAAAAGAAAAAGAAAAAGAAAAAGAAAAAGAAAAGAAAAAGAAAAGAAAAAGAAAAGAAAAAGAAAAAGAAAAAGAAAAGAAAAAAGGAAAAGAAAAAGAAAAAGAAAAAGAAAAAGAAAAAGAAAAAGAAAAAGAAAAAGAAAAAGAAAAAGAAAAAGAAAAAGAAAAAGAAAAAGAAAAAGAAAAAGAAAAAGAAAAAGAAAAAGAAAAAGAAAAAGAAAAAGAAAAAGAAAAAGTAAAAGTAAAAGAAAAAATAAGAAAAATAAAAAGTACATTTAAAGAGATTTTCCTTTAATTTCATCTTTTTATTTTTCTGTAACTTTGTCGAGAAAGTTGGCCACTTTTTCTGACAACTTATTGACAGAGAAAAATAGTTGTTTAACTGTATGGCATTTAGAAAACTGAAACCGTTGATGTTGAGCTGTTTAAAGAATTGTTCCGAAGCATAACTCTCTTTGGATTATAATTACAATTGGCTAAAGGCAAATTCGCTTACAGTACTATTAAGTATTAACAATTGTATATGTTTCTGCTGAGTGCATAAACCAATGAACTGATTTGCCTTCACTCATTGGAATATGCGTCATTGAAGAATAAGTAACGTTTAATTCTAAACTAATGATAGAATCCTACCTACATTTTATGTTAGATCAAGATTGTTCGTATTTGGTTTGTAAAATACATATAATAATAACATATAATGCATGCTGATTTTGGCCTACATTCGATTGAATTACGCCAATTCATGCCTAAAATATTGTCCTACACATATCACCATCTATAAATACGTCAAACCCACAAAAATTCTAAAAATATACAAATACATTTAAATTGATACTGACATAAAAAAAAATATAAATTTACACCATTGAGAATAAAACCATCTCTAAGTAGTTTACCATATAAGATCTTATCATCTTCAAAATTTCATTGGTACAGCACCTAACCTAAATACATAAATAAATTGGGCTACGTGCGTGTTATCACCGAAACACTTTTATACATAATTTTCGATACTCATTTTACCAAAAACGTTATTGTTCATGCCGTATAGTTGTTGTTGTCAAATCAAAAAAAGTTGTTGTTGTCAACGAACAAAATAAAAATTCATGTGAGCACGGCAAAAAAATTATGTATCCTCATCGTTCATAAAGCGCATAATATAATTTTCATTTTCCATTTTTTTGCTGAACGTTACAAAAACAACAATAACGAGAAAAGGAAAATTCTACATCCTATAAAGTACAGTTACCTTTTGACCTATATTTCTAAAAATAGAAATGGAATATATACGCAAGCATGACGCGAAAAAAGTGAAAGAGATGAATGTATCGTATAACAACACTGTGCTCTATATATTGGATAGGAGAAAATTTGTTTCTAGAATTTTCCCCATTTTCTTTCACACTAAATTGTATTTTGTTTTTGTACTGTATGCGATACATTTTTTCCATTAATAATCGGCAAAATCCTGGATCAATTACGTCATTGCTGACATATATACGTGCACACACTAATCCGTTTTCATTCATAATGTATTTTGTGTTCGAAAAATGTGTGTCGGTGACCTAGTTTTACATCCATCCTCAAATGGAACAACAACAACGCACATATCTCTATATATAGAATAGGACATTGTATTTAGGGAAGATATGAACGACAAAAATCGGGAGTGGTATATTATTTTATTCCTGTGACGTCATATTGACGTCATTAAAATATAAAATTTTTACAAGGGTCCTTGAGTTTATTCTCGTTCGTTATGTATTACTATAGATTTTCTTTTAGTGATGTGACACAGTATAATATGTTTATAGTTTTGCCGTACATCGAGGTCATTCAATTACTAAAAAAAATTGCACATAACCACAAAAGTAGCTCATTGCACCATTTTATGTTCATCCTTGTACAGTAAAAATAGATTTTTTTTTATTGTTGATTGAAATCTTTATTTTTGGCATACAAGGCCTGCAGGTTTCATATTTTAATGATCATTATAATTTGGGAATACATAACAATTTTGAAATCCGATATTTTACAAACTTTATGCGACATAACAGTTTTTCACTTACACATTTCGATATTGATCGATGGAAACCTTTTTGGTTGGTCACATAATTTTGCCCTTTTGGTAAAGTCGCATTTTTTAATTATAGAATTTAAAAAATGCTTGGAAATTATGTGAATGTCATACTGCTATTTATAAACGTTGGTATTTTGATACAGAAACTAATCATCTACCGTAGATAATTCAAACTTTTCTATCTGCTTGAGTTTGATTAAATTTGAAGTGATAGGAAATGTTCGGTAATACTTTTCAATGTTTTGAAAACTTAAAAATAAAAATTAAATGTCAAACAATTCAGACAGTAGAGGATGATTAAAAAAAATTTGTTCGAGATGAAATGGGAAATTATGAAAAAATGTTAAAAATTTTGCTATGTGAAGTAGACATGCTTTACCACAATTTATTTCCGTATATAAATCAATGTTGAAACATCATAGCCTTAAGGATTATGGATTGCAGTTTGAATATTATGTAAGAAGATATAACGGATTTTTGTACTCAATGTCACCATTACGACCTAAAATTATATTTAAGTTTTAATGATTCTTTTATTTTTTAAGTTGAGCAACTAATTTCTATACATGCATTAAAAGGAACATTGTTCCGCAGTAACATGAAGTAGACGAAGTAACATGAAGTTATCTGAACGAATCTTAAATGTATAAATTCAAATTTTTAGATTTAATATACTAATATAATATTGATATATTGAGCAACTGTGCTCACGATGTTGCTCAAATCATACAAAAGTGTTGGATATCGACCAGTTCAAAGATTAGGATACACAGAATTTTTTGTTCATTACTTCACCTTAAAAACATTTAAATTTTTTAAATTGAGCTACTCAGCTTTATGTGGTTTCCTTCTAACATTCAATGGTACAATTTTTGGGGAATCATGAAATTATTCCAAACTAAAATTATTATTAAAGTAACAATTTAACTTACCAAATATAACATTAATATATTGAGCAACTATACTCATCCTTTAGTTTACATTACATTACAGTAAATTTGATCGCTTGTGTAAAAAATCAATATCTACAGATGTTATATTTAAAACGTTTTTTTTAAGATATTAAGTAGAAGTACCATTTAGCCTTTGTAGTTTTATGGATGCTGGTTATCAAATTCTCACTAACAGGATCATTAACAGTGGTATGCCTCATTAACAGTGGTAGGCCTAGTAAAATTTAAATTTATTTTAAATTGAGCAACTCATTTTTACTCAATGCATTGGTCTTCCAATATTCAAAGACGGATCAATTAAGGAATAATGTAGGTATCTGAACATACTATAAAACAATATGTATTACTCACACATTGAGCAACTGTATTCATCATAAACACAATACTAATATCTTTATACTAGTAAACATTACTTACAGTACCAAAAATTCTTTATTTTATTATTTTCCTAATAAAAATGAGACCAGTTCTAAAACAAATTTAAGTTTTTTAGTTTGAGCAACTTAGTTTTACTTGATGCAAGTTTCTTTTAGCACTCAGAGACGGATAATTTAGAGTATAATAAAACTATTTGAACATACCTTACGTTTTAGTAATAATCCCTAGATTTTTTTATTACACCATTACTACACCTGAACCACATTTTAATTTTTTTAAACTGAGCAACTCTGCTTTCCGCAAATTATACTTCCAAAATTCAGTGACACAATTTTAGTTATCATGCTACCTAAAAATACATAATACGTTTAGTTGGTGTTGGTAATTTATAGGTTTTACTTGTCTATCCTACCATATCTACGAATTGAGCAACTTTATTTGTTTTGTAGTTTATAATGAAACATAAAAAATACTCTTTTACTACACACTCTCATTAAGAGCAGTGCTTATCAGTACAAAATTATAATTTAATTTAATTTGAGCAACTCATTTTTACTTGATGCTAGTTAACTTAAAAAATTCTAAAACGACTAGATTTATTATATTTTACAATATATTTTATATAATGTATAATAATGTTTGTATATTTTTCATTATAATCATATGTTGAGCACCTATATTCATGATATAGCTCATATCAAAAGAAATCAGTTTAATTTTAACCGATAAAATTTTAATTTTTGTCAAATTGAGCAACTCTTCATTGCGCAAATTATGCTTCCAAAATTTAGTGATTCAAGATAAGATATCATAAAATTATCTGAAATTTCAAGATTTTACTTGTCTAACATAACAATTTCATATTGAGCCACTTTTTTAATCCTCTAGTTCAAAAAGCAATACAAATTCAAGTGAATTTGATCATGAAATATGGATACATAAATTTTACTTGAAACTTTCCTAAATGTTCAGTAGAACGTATAAAATTGCAAAGGGTGATAAAACCAACATTTTCAGTTTTATAGATTCTAGGTTATCGAATGGTTTGAACATTTTGAAGATAAAAAACTGAAGAATTTATTTTTTCCATCTACCATACACTCTCATAACATCAGTGCGAAACCTTACAAAATTTAAATTTATTTTAATTTGAGCAACTAATTTTTTCTTTTCCAAATTCATATATTAATCGTTTAAGGTAAGAATTTACCTATAAACTGCTTACATATTGAGTAAAAGCATATTATGTATACAATTCAAATCACTTCCAGTTCTTCTGTTTACTTCCATATTCAAATTCGTTTTATTTGGAACAGTTTATTCCGAAAAATTCAGAAGGTTTTCAGTTTTTAAAATTATGAAAGATTAAAGAGCTAGTGTGTAACAACCAGTAGTCAGTACCCCTTGCTAAATTGTTTAGCTCCTATATAATACTAAAAAAAGTTTAAAAAAAAATTAACTAAAACACTCAACTTTATACTTGTTACATGCTTCTAGAAAAAAAAATCCAAACCACAATTTTTACATATTGAGCTATTTATTTACTTTGTTAGTAGGTCACGCATTTACACGTGGATATACGTATCAATGACGTTGGAATAACCATTTCTAGATTTAATCTTCCTTACATTACAATTTACATACTGAGCAAATTTATTTAAACTGTTATGCTTTCATTACATGAAACCAGGTAAATTGTGTCACCTATTTTCAAAATCAATATTCAAATCCGATACATTTGAAAACTTAATTTTGCTCAATACAATTTGAATTTAAAACTTATATAGAAAGTTATTTTCTTTAATTATTTAATACATTCTGAGCTACTCTTAATATCAATTATGATATTAATATCAATTATGATATTAATATTTACAAGACTAACTCATTTTAAGCAAAAATTTTAATACTTTATTTGAATTTACATTTTGAGAATACAGTTTTTTTTATAAAAAGATTAATGAATAATTTTATAAATTCATTGCAATCTAACTCAGTTTTAAAAGAAATTATAATAAAACTGAGCAACTCTATAGCAAGCCATGGACTACATTATTACTTTCACCACTAATGTTTTGTAAACTTAACAAGAAAAAATCTGAATGTGCTAAATGTGCTCTAGGCTCAAAATAGTTTGGTAACAATAAATATTCTAAGGACAAATAACAAATTTGATACAAATCAAATTTTTTAAAAACTTGTTTGCTTCAAATTAATATTACCGTTTGATTAAGCAACATTTATTTTTCACTTTGCCTAACATTTCTTGACAAGAAATAAGTAAAACCAATATTGAAACCCGGTAACACAGTTTGACAGTTTTGTCAAATTAATCTAATCGAATCTAATCAAATCTAATCAAATCTAATCAAATCTAATCAAATCTAATCAAATCTAATCAAATCTAATCAAATCTAATCAAATCTAATCAAATCTAATCAAATCTAATCAAATCTAATCAAATCTAATCAAATCTAATCAAATCTAATCAAATCTAATTAAATCTAATCAAATCTAATCAAATCTAATCAAATCTAATCAAATCTAATCAAATCTAATCAAATCTAATTAAATCTAATCAAATCTAATCAAATCTAATCAAATCTAATCAAATCTAATCAAATCTAATCAAATCTAATCAAATCTAATCAAATCTAATCAAATCTAATCAAATCTAATCAAATCTAATCAAATCTAATCAAATCTAATCAAATCTAATCAAATCTAATCAAATCTAATCAAATCTAATCAAATCTAATCAAATCTAATCAAATCTAATCAAATCTAATCAAATCTAATCAAATCTAATCAAATCTAATCAAATCTAATCAAATCTAATCAAATCTAATCAAATCTAATCAAATCTAATCAAATCTAATCAAATCTAATCAAATCTAATCAAATCTAATCAAATCTAATCAAATCTAATCAAATCTAATCAAATTCTAATGAAATCTAATCAAATCTAATCACATCTAATCAAATCTAATCAAATCTAATCAAATCTAATCAAATCTAATCAAATCTAATCAAATCTAATCTAATCTAATCAATTATAATCAAATCTAATCAAATCTAATCAAATCTAATTAGATCTAAATCAAATCTAATCAAATCTAATCAAATCTAATCAAATCTAATCAAATCTAATCAAATCTAATCAAATCTAATCAAATCTAATCAAATCTAATCAAATCTAATCAAATCTAATCAAATCTAATCAAATCTAATCAAATCTAATCAAATCTAATCAAACCAGTTCAAATTAAATTTAATGAATACCTCAATTTATAGAACCATAATAGTGTAGTTTAGTCTGGCGGTTTTTATCTTTAGTCGAGGGTAAATATAAAATTGTTGGATAACTTCCAAAAATATAGGTCAAACTTTCATTTTTCTATTAAATACATTACTCGTCTGTTCAAATATAATGACGTAAGCAAATTTTCATTTAATAATCAATCAATTAAGTTTAAAAAAATTTTGCCTCGAAATATAACCACTTTACCCCATTCCTTATCAATAACAAATGTAAAACGACGCGTTTAAAAAACTTTTTTTTTAAAAGCTCTAAGCTCTTCAAATTTTTATTTTATTTCTCCATTAAATTAAATCTCGATTATTTAATTTGTATTCGAAGGCAAAATATTTCTTACGATTTATGTCCTTTCTATGTGTGTAAGTATTTATCTCGACGTCATCAATCTCACTATATTTGACCTTTCGCTTATGTATTGTATATATATGTATATCTCACGTAGTACTTACTTGGTTGATTGCGACATATTGTATTTGTTTGTCCTTTTCAAGTTTATTTTTACTTTGCGTTAATGTTCCAATTTGATTGAATGATTATCGTGTCAAACGATAACCTTTAGCGCTATTCTTTCTATTTGTATATTCTTTCGATGGGATCTTTACGAGTTTATATAGGTCAATGCAGAAAGTGCTTATATTGAAATCTTTCTTGTTTAAATAATGTACAGCTTTTGTTCTGTTTATTTATTGTATTTTATAATATATATATATATATATATATATATATATATATATATATATATATATATATATATATATATATATACATATATATATATATATATATATATATATATATATATATATATATATCAATATATATATATATATATATATATATATATATATATATATATATATATATATATATATATATATATTCTGGTAAAGTTCCTTCGCCAATTTGGAGCAACACGTCAGAAAATTTTTGGGCACTTCAATTACCGGCAATTTGTTTTTATTCTGTCAGGGAACTTCCTGAAATTTTTTTTTTTTTTTATTTTAATTCACATTTTGGAGGATTTAATAAATCCTGAGGGAGGAGGTATTATAAACCTTCCTTGGTTTATGCGTAAACTCCTGGACACAGTCATTAGCGATATAAGTCGACGTATCTAAAACGTAATTCGTTTCAGCGACATACTCACGATTCACGTAAGGTTTTTCAAACAGGGTCGGCTATTCGTATTCAATTAATAAATTTATAAAAATGTAAGAAACATTCCGAAAGATGATGCTGATATTTGTTTCATAGATTTAGTGGATTAGAAAACTCACATTGTGGCTGAGTCTGTCGCTGACACTAGCCTCTTTGGGAGTTTCGTTCCAGTATTGATCAGAGTCAATAGATGACTGAATAGGATACCGATTATGTATAAAAAGGCAAGGTTTTGCCAAACTGTTACTGACCTATATATGTAACGATCAAATTGGTAATAGGTCACTTTGTATTGAGAACGCCCTGTAATTTAAATGAAGCTTGGTCACTATCTTTATTTTTGAACTTATGAACTTTTGTCGAGATTGATTTCTTTGAAAAACAGTGAGTAGGTGCACAGTTCCACAAAAATATGATATGAACTATTCAATAATTGCATAATCAATAATATCACAATTATGATTTATTAGGAAACAATAAAAGTGTGTCGTAATTCAATATACTTGACTTTAGTATAATTTTCCTGATAAATCCAATTATTTTGTATTCTAAGTACATACCTGTATATAGGTACATAAATTATAGAGAATCAATTCAGACTAATTTTTTCTTTTGTATTTTGATTTATTTTCAGATTTTCCACAGGCGAATTTCTACGAAATGGCTTAATTGGTGTCAACTTTAATAATTTAATTAAAATATCATAAATGTTGTACAGATGTTCGGTCGCGGTCTATTCGAACGATCAGCTGTTTCCAATTTTTATATCGTTCTTGACTTACCCAACTCAGTATCAACGACTGAAACAATTCCGAAATACTTTTTGTATGCAGATGTTTCAAAGCATGTGAAATAAACTTCACTTTTGTTTCAGTCATTGTGTTTAACACAACACTGTGTCAATATGATATATATATATATATATATATATATATATATATATATATATATATATATATATATATATATATATTTATATATATATATGTATATATATATATATATATATATATATATATATATATATATATATATATAAATATATAAAGTGAAAATTGTCCACCGTTGAAAATATTCTTGTTTGTAAAAAATTTTTAAAATATCAATTAATATTAAAAACAAAAATGCATGATATAAAAAAGTTTATTTTGTTCTTAAAAAAAATTATTATAATCCAACCACATTTATAAACACAAAATACAAATAAACAAAAAGATAAACAAAAGCCGCAGCTAGACGATTGCAAATAAACAACAATTGTAATTTTCAAATGTTTGACGAATATTCGTAAAAAATTGCCTATAGAGGGAAAAACCGATTGATTGCATATTCGTCATTTGTTTTTATTTTTCATTTGTTTTGATTGCATATTCGTCATTATTCGTCGTATATTTGCAATCGTCTGGCTGCAGCTTTAGAAATTACAAAATGTTTTCAGATAACGGTAATTTTTCAAAATTTTGTTTTGTTTTTTTTTTTCTTGTTTACTTTGTTTAACATTTGAATGCAACTGAATTAGTATCGTTGTATCGTTGTCAATCGTTTCTTTAAACAGTTATTCAAAATGGGGCATCACACATCAATCGAAATGCGAATTTTAATTATTAACCATTACAAAAACGGGAAAAGTCGGAAGATTATAGCAAAATTTGTTTTTAAACCCAGTACAACTATTAAAAATATCATTAAAAGTACAATATTGAGAAAAGAATTGTTTAAAATAAAAGTAAGCCGGGAAAAATTGTTTATTGAACGTGATGAACATTGGATTGTCAATAAATCTAAGTGCAACATTTAAAAATAAATTGCAGTGCTGAGACTATTCGAAGGGTACTACGCAGAGCAGGTTCAAAGGGTAGAATTGCACGAAAGAAGCCATTCGTTAGTAAAAAAATACACAGATAAGATTAAGTTTCGTCCATAACGACATAATGAACGAGAGTAAATAACGGACGAGAGTAAATACCGGACGAGAGTATATATAACCTTTTCGGGTCTGATGAAAGAGTTAACGTTTGGAGAAAACCCAATCAAGAGATGAAACCACAGCATTTGCATCCGACAGTTAGACATGGTGGTGGTCATGTGATAATTTGGGGTGCTTGTATAGCACCTAAGATTGGTCAACTGCCCTTATCCGTGTGGATGCCTATATATTAATGGCAATATGGATAAACATCAATATTTAAATATTTTAAAACAAAATTTAAAACAAAGCGCTGAAAAACTTAGCATTAACAATCGTTCCCATTCTACCAATATAATGATCGAAAACACACGACTGGAACTGTGATAGATTGGCTATTACATAACTGTCCAAGAGTCATCAAGACACCACCAAAATTACCGGATTTAAATATTTTTGAAATTGGAAATTGAAATTCGGAAACCTAATATTTTAAATAAGAATGAGCTGAATGAGAATATATATATATATATATATATATATATATATATATATATATATATATATTTATATTTATATATATATATATATATATATATATATATATATATATATATATATATATATTATATATATATATATATATATATAAAGATATAGATATATATATATATATATATATATATATATATATATATATTTATATATATATATATATATATATATATATATATATATATATATATATTTATATATATATATATATAGTTCTCTTTAAATAGCCAACAATTTGTTCGCAACATTTAGTCGATATATCATAGGATATATTAAGAAATGTTTCCTGAGTAAATCGGAAAGAAGTAAAAAAAAATACCAATACATAAACCGCGTTGGGACTTTCATGAAACATATGGAGATTCGGTCATCCATGACAACACAATATTGTTCATCTAACAATGGAACAAGTTCTGCTTGACTAAGGAACTAAACCATAAATCTTTGAACATAAAAAAGGCACATGATAAACAATGTCTAGACACAGATGTTTTAAGGTCATACAACCAAATGGTTGAAGGATCTTCTCTTGAGCAATTATAGTCAATTGGCAAAGTATTATAGAGTCAATGAAAAACCAATTTTTTATGAAGACAACCTCCAGATTAAATTGATACATATTCATTGGGATGAGCAAATGAAAAAAGGAAAACCATTTCCTAACTTGCAGGTTACGCCTAAAATCTAGAAAAAAAGGAGAGAAAATCCAAACTTGACAAAAACCGGAAGACAGTCAACGAAATAGAACGTGAAACCACAACAATTGACTACGACTCGTATGTTGAGATACAAAAGGTCCAGGACAATAAGAAGAAATGAAAAAAATTACGTATTGAAGTAGATCGCGAGAGAGGAATACACAATAAATTACTGGATACCCTATTGCAAATTAAGAAGAATCTGATACTAGAGCGAACAAGAACTCCCGGAATGCTGGGTACCAACGTACACCAGTGTTACATATAACAAAACCGAAAGAATGGAAGGAATATTAGATATGACAGACTCGACCCGATTACTGACACCTATGCGATTGATACTTAGTAGTTTTTTTGGTTTAGGGAAGGGAAAGGTAAGTTAGTAATGACAGAATTGGTCCGGTTTCCCGGTGGCCAATGCAAGACAAGTAGCAAATGAAAAGCTAAACAGACAATAGATCTGATGGACTTGTGAATGCATCTAAGACTTCAATGTGAATTGCTTGCAAAATCTGATCGATAATTTTGGGATATTGATCGGAATTGATATCATCTGTACTTTTATTAACCTAAACAGTGAGTAAGTATGTGATTAAAGTGTGTTATGTGGTAGTTAGGATTGAGTACCCGTAAGTTTTTTGAGTAAGTTGTTACCAAAGAGATAGTCGATTTGTTTAAATCTCAGTGACATCTACTTTATGAATTGATTCTGCCATCCTTGGTCAACTTTGCGTCTTTGGTCTCGCTGGGTTTACTCTAACGGCAATTAAATTGGCCATCAGTGGTTTTGAACAATTAGCTCTGTCTTTAGCAGCTGCTCTTCCGTATCGCTCACGATTAAAGTAAGATGTGAAAAATGAATTTTTTTTAATGTAAATGAGAAATATAAACATTCTGCTAACAATGTGAGTTCTGAGAAGAAAGCTCCATTTGCTTCCAAAAAGTATTCAGTCGCCTTATTTATTTCGCGCATGACAAATTCTAATTACCATCTTGGCTGTTCTGAATTATGAAACATTGTCATTATCATCGTAAGTTACTACTGTGTGTATTGTTAGCACCATCTGTCTTTCAGATATTCACTACATTGATCCATTTCACCATTGATCCGGTCTTATTAGTTTAGATCGAAATACGCCACGTGTCACGTAATACATTGAATTATGCTCTGACCTCACATGATACCTATATTTGAGTTAAACCATTTACGAGATATGTAAAACTCTGTTGTAGCAACAAAAAATGTACAATATGCAGGATGATTAGATCGCCAGGCATAAGAGTCCATCCAGGCTTAAAAAACGGCGGAAGCGTACATTTTTCTTAAAGCATCTATGAGTTTCGCAAAAAAGTGTTGTTCTTTTTTGGAAAAAAGATTGGAAGTGGTGGCTGGTTTATCGTCGCCACCTTTGTTTTAACAGTTAACAGAATCGTGAAAGCTTGTCCATTATTGTCGATTTATCATTATTTTGCTAAAAAAATTTGCTAAATGGCAATGAAAAGTTCACAAAATTCTAATTGAGTCGAAAACCTTTGACTCGTTTGATATCAAGCTTAGTTTGGTTGGAGTAGATTCTTTTGGCAAATTTACCTTAAAAGCAAAGGTGTCACTATAGGAATTCCACTGCCTTAACAAATGTTTCACCTCGAAGGTTTAAAACCAACGGTTTTAAATCCGATCATTTGGCATCCACTTTCCTAACGATGGATTGAAGAAATTACCTTGGTTATTTGTTGTTTTAAATTGTACGCTTACTCTTTTGATTTGGCGCCAGATGAAAAACATCTACATTATAAAAATTAGTCTTGACCTTTTAAGCTAAGTCAGGTGAATTTAATTGTATTTCTCTGACTATTTACTGTAACACTCTTACAGCTAAAAATAAGTAACTGGACCAAATGTAGAATTCACTGCATATAATTCTTTAAAAATGGTGACATTTTTTTTTTGTCTCAACGGTAAGTTCTTACCGAATTGCTTAGCTGCTAATTGTTATCCTTAAAAAGCAATTTGATGTATCTTCTCTCCTGGCTTTTAAATTTTCCTAAAAATGTTGTTCAAATTTATGGGAAGCACAGAAGTAAGGCACAAGATTAATATTTTGTCAAGTTTTCCCGGTAATGCCTGTTTATGTAAACAAGCCTCCAATATAAATTAAGCTTGAGTACTGGAATCTAATAAGATACGACATCTTTGATGTCTGTCAAAAGCATTCGATGAATGCTTTTGACAAAATATTCGATGAATTTCTAGTTATAACCTTTTTAGCAAATAAGTCAATAAATAATAAAGTCATTTGCCCATAAAATTGAAAAAGCCTAGGAAAACTGCCTAGGATGGCTTTTAATGATTTTTTATTACTGTATACAGTGGATAATCTAAACCTATAGTTCCATCATGGTGGATGCTCTGCTCATACACTAGCAACATAAAAAGTCTTAAATATTCAAGTTTGAAGCTTGACGTCAGAAATACAAAATTCGTTAGAAAGCGTTGGTAATTTCCTAAACAATAAGTACCAAAACATCATTATGTTTGTCCCATTGGCTAGTTTAGAGTTAATAAATCAAAAATAATTGTTCATCTGACATCAACTTTCTAATTCTAGAACATTAGTAGAACACCTACTTGTTTCAAAAAAATAAATCTTAGAAATGACCTAGTTTAACCTATGGCCTTGAAGAATCCGAAATAAGTATATATGTAAACAACATTTACATGAATTATTATTTCAGTGGTGGTATCCATACATACTAGAAAGGAGAATTTGATTGGGCCTAAGAATAAATTCAACAACAAAATGCGATATATACACAGCAGAGATTTGATTACTTTAATATCCTTCTAATTTGTATCTATAAATCTCTGTTATCAAAAACAATTCTAAAAATAGATTTTTTGTAAAATGACAGAATTTCATTTTTATTTATTTTACCACTATAACTGTACATCTATCTCTCCAACTCAAAGTTTCCGTTGAGAAAACCAACATCGAAACAACAAAATTACAATTCTATGTTGATATGAAACATGTTGATAACCATAGTATACGAAAAGCTCTTCGAACATATATAAACTGGTTGCCAGTATGTTAAAAAGCTTTACTATCAAGCCAATACAGAGTTTTCCATTAAAGATACACGTTAATGTTACATTTTTGTGAAAGTACATGGTTTTTCCACAAAATAGGAATTTGGCTTTTAACTGTGACATGTACTCCCACAAACCACCAAAGAATAGTGAGCGTGCGGTGTGTGCACGAACCAAGTGATGGCCTTCGGGCATATTCACACGATATGATTACTTTGTGCCCAATATGCAAAAAAGAAATTGAGGATTTTTTGGTAATATTATGGAATATTTAACATCGTACGACAAGTTTGCTTCCAAACCGCATAAGTCGTTGATTAACTTTAAATGAGCTGAGCCCGTTTTAAGCACTTTTTACAACCAATATTATAATAATAATATAATAATATAATAATATAATAATATAATAATATAATAATATAATAATATAATAATATAATAATATAATAATATAATAATATAATAATATAATAATATAATAATATAATAATATAATAATATAATAATATAATAATATAATAATATAATAATATAATAATATAATAATATAATAATATAATAATATAATAATATAATAATATAATAATATAATAATATAATAATATAATAATATAATAATATAATAATATAATAATATAATAATATAATAATATAATAATATAATAATATAATAATATAATAATATAATAATATAATAATATAATAATATAATAATATAATAATATAATAATATAATAATATAATAATATAATAATATAATAATATAATAATATAATAATATAATAATATAATAATATAATAATATAATAATATAATAATATAATAATATAATAATATAATAATATAATAATATAATAATATAATAATATAATAATATAATAATATAATAATATAATAATATAATAATATAATAATATAATAATATAATAATATAATAATATAATAATATAATAATATAATAATATAATAATATAATAATATAATAATATAATAATATAATAATATAATAATATAATAATATAATAATATAATAATATAATAATATAATAATATAATAATATAATAATATAATAATATAATAATATAATAATATAATAATATAATAATATAATAATATAATAATATAATAATATAATAATATAATAATATAATAATATAATAATATAATAATATAATAATATAATAATATAATAATATAATAATATAATAATATAATAATATAATAATATAATAATATAATAATATAATAATATAATAATATAATAATATAATAATATAATAATATAATAATATAATAATATAATAATATAATAATATAATAATATAATAATATAATAATATAATAATAAAGTTCTAAAATGTATATAAAATTAAATTGCATATTCAAACAAATCTATCCAACACTAAAAT